>WBMV01005055.1:108280-392020 GCA_013396655.1 Campylorhamphus procurvoides
ACTTTTCACAATGATTAGGAAGTCATGTTCAGAGACAAATAAGCTAGAAGTGTGGTTTGTAGTGCCAGGGCCCGAAGAACATCTTGGTACTCTCATGACTACATGAATGTGGACACTTAGTCTACTTGAGCCTGCTCTTATGAATCAAACTGTCTTTTAGACTGATGTTTTGAACTTTCAGCTCTCAGTTAAATCATAAAAAGAAGAAAGAAGTGGTGGAAAAGCAATCTGCTGCTAATTCCTTAACTGTAGTACATTTGAAAGCAAATCCTGCTAGCTCCATGTAAAGCTGAGGTGCCAAGCCATTTACTATCCAATGATCAGTTATTTACATATGTCCTAGGAGGTGCAACATGTCCTGCATTTGCACTAAGCCAGCACCAGCATCTAGTTAGCACAGCCAGCTAGCACAACCCTTGCAGTGGAGAAACATCCCCTGGCACAACCTGAGGCCCTTTTCTCTTGTCCTGTCCTGTCTCTTGGTAGCTGGGAGAAGAGACCAACCCCTCACCTTGCTACAGCATCCTTTCAGGTAGTTGTAGAGAGTCATAAGGTTCTCCCTGAGCCTCCTTTTCTCCAGGCTAACCAACCCCAGCTCCTACACTACCCCCTATTAGACTCGTCCTCCAGATCCTTCTCCAGCTTTGTTGCCCTTCTCTGGACACATTCCAGCACCTCAATATGTTTTCTGTTGTCAGAAGCCCAGAGGTGGACACAGCATTGAAGGTGCAGCCTCACCAGTGCTGAGTACAGGGGAGCAATCCCTGCCTGCGCTGGTCCTGCTGGCCACACTATTGCTGATCCAAGCCAGCATGCCCTTGGCCTTCTTGGCCACCTGGGCACACTGTCAGCTCGTGTTTATCTGGCTGTTGACCAGCACCCCCAGGTCCTTTTCCACCAGGCAGTTTCCAGCCACTNTGTTTCAGGGAAATCTGTTTGTCAAGGGTTGTTATGTTTTGTGATGTTATTATGAAAATACATCTGAATGAGGTGACATGAGTTGGGGGTTGAAGTTTGTCGATATGTGCATACTGGGAAGTGACACGGTTCTACTAAAAGCAGCCAAAATATCTAGACTGTCTTCACTGAGCCTTTTCCATCCCCTCACATGTGCCACTGCTAAAAGGCAGTGCTCAGACTTCTTCAGAGGGATGAGCACTCAAGTCTTAATCTACAGACAATGGCAGATTCTCCCTGAATTTCCTGCTTCTGATTTCTCATGGTGATGAGCAGTTGGTGCTAAATAAGAATGTCAGGAGGCAGCAAGTGGCCTGGAAATCAGGGAAGGTCAGACTAGATTAGAAGGCCATGGATGGGAATGGCAGCTGGACTGGGCAAGCTCAACAGAGTCCTGTTTCAAGGACATCCACCCAGAACCAAGATTCCCAAACCTTACCAGTCCTCTGCTGTTAGCAAATATTTGTGAAGCCATTTATAAAGCAACTGACTTATTACTTCATGCCTACCCATAGAGCTGGTAAATATTACTGCTACTAATGACTGTATTAGCTTAGGCAGCTGCATTCTGCATGGTGGATCTCAAGGTGTCTTCCTTGCTGATAGGCTGGAGAATGTTGCAGGATGCCACATAAAGGAATTTCGTAAATTATATAGAGAGCTACTTAAACAAAAATCCAAACAAATAAACATTTTCTTGAGCATAAGATCAATCATGACAGTGCTTGTAAATGCCAAAACTAAAGTGTTTCGTCTGCTATGTAGATCCTTCCTCTTAATTTCCTTTTTCTTCTCTTTGGTCTAGTAAATGTTTCTGGTATATATTGAATTTCTAGCATATACAGCCCTGAGAAGGAAGACTGAATTTTATTATGTGATCAAATTATTAGGGTTGTGGGGTTTTTTTCCTTCAGTTCTTCATACTCTTCAGACAGTCCATCTTCTACTTTTGCTTTTTATATTTTCTTCTAGAGCTGCATTTGGGTGAAAGGAATTAATGCCTGCAAGTAACTCTTAAATTTCTTTTCTATATTTACGTCCTGGGCTCTTTTACAGAGAATTGATTTTCTTAAGGACAGCCGGTGTCACCTCCATAAGTAGCATTCAGTGTGTCAGGCTGTATTTCGGTTCCTGAAAAGTGTTTTGAATATATTCCCTGTGAAAAGGAGATGTTTTCTCTATTTCTGATAAAATATCCCAAGTTTGCTGTCTTCTGCTCAGAGAAAGGTAGTTTCTCACTTAGCAGACAGAAGTGAGATAGAAGTGAGATGGAGTATCTCACTTAACAGACAGAAAATGCCAATCTGTCTCCTCTGTGTAAGATTCAAATACTGTCCTGTATCCTGCTAAGCATGTTATTACATGGAAATACTTGTTTTTCCCTGAGATGTACTACCTGCTGACAACCATTCGGAACTTGGGTGTGGTTTTGGGCTTCAGTAACAAATTCTGAATCTCTGACTGATTTAGCCATTGAAAAGCAAGTAAATCAGATAGATAATTTGACTCTATTTTGTAGTCACTCTGCGTCACTGAGAGCATCTAGCACCATGGTGTGGCCCAGGTTCCTGGTTTTAGGGCACTGTGTACTGCTATGAGGGAATAAATAAAAATGTCAGACACCCCTGGATTTCTGAATGCCTGAAAGGGACCTATATACACCAAACGAGCTGAATCTGTGGGACACAGCTGCTCTGTCTTGATTCAATAACTCCAGGCTCAAGGTACAAGCAGTGGTGTTCAGAAGTGTTCAGAAGAAGCAATTTGGTCATGCAATTTTTGCAGAGAATAGCAAATTTTTAATGCAAAAAAAAATCCCTTCTGTCCGTAAACAGAAAGTTCAGAAACCACAAGCCATCCTGACTTGTGCCTACTCAGTGCAATGTAGAAAGATATAAACACTTTGTAACACACTGGCAGTATTCCCATAGCATATAAAAAACCTCTTGTTTCACATGATTTGTGTATACAAGCAAAAAAATTTGCTTAGATTTAGGCTTTTCATTATTGATTATTTTATACAGAATTGCTAGTACTTTTGAAGCCTTTATTTCCACTTCTTTCTGTTTATTTTAGATATTTTAAAATATTTTATCTTGGGAATATAAGCTCCCTTCCCCCCCTCCTCCCCCCNAGAAACATCCCCTGGCACAACCTGAGGCCCTTTTCTCTTGTCCTGTCCTGTCTCTTGGTAGCTGGGAGAAGAGACCAACCCCTCACCTTGCTACAGCATCCTTTCAGGTAGTTGTAGAGAGTCATAAGGTTCTCCCTGAGCCTCCTTTTCTCCAGGCTAACCAACCCCAGCTCCTACACTACCCCCTATTAGACTCGTCCTCCAGATCCTTCTCCAGCTTTGTTGCCCTTCTCTGGACACATTCCAGCACCTCAATATGTTTTCTGTTGTCAGAAGCCCAGAGGTGGACACAGCATTGAAGGTGCAGCCTCACCAGTGCTGAGTACAGGGGAGCAATCCCTGCCTGCGCTGGTCCTGCTGGCCACACTATTGCTGATCCAAGCCAGCATGCCCTTGGCCTTCTTGGCCACCTGGGCACACTGTCAGCTCGTGTTTATCTGGCTGTTGACCAGCACCCCCAGGTCCTTTTCCACCAGGCAGTTTCCAGCCACTCTTCCCCAAGCCTGTAGCGCCACATGGGGTTGAAGTGACCAACATAACAGAAGGGATAAGACTTAATCCTGCAGGTGTGGTGATAGGGCCAAGACAGCAGATGCCTATTTTCCTCCACCTCTTTCACCTCATAAAGTGCAGAGGAAGAAGGGCTTGCTGTGACTCCTTGCAGTTATGACTATTTTGCTCCTACTGGGCAAGGGGGTTGTGTTGGATAGATGATCTTAGACTGGTCAAAACTTACCATCCTTTGGATGTGTGATGACAAGGAGTGGGTCTGGAGCACTACTGGAATGGGAACCACAGGAGCCTCTAACATGAGGAGCTGGTGTCACACTCTCATCATTAGTATATATTTCCTTTCTTTATCTCTGCACGTTTCTCGTTCTCTTTCTGGTAGCTCTGCAATATTTTCTTCTCTTCCTGATACTTTTTTCTTCCACCAATTGCCTCGCATTGGCTCAGATTTCACAAAATTTTAGCCACTCATAGGTGATATGTGCTATATTCTTTCATCTCATACTTCTGCTTAGCCCAATTTCAACTCAAAGATGTTTTTGTTTCATAATGTTGCAATAGAGTATGAATAGAAAATAAAAAACACCTACCATCAGCTACAAAAATGTTGGCCATTCCTTAGGCCACACTGCAAAAATCATGTATTGTCAGGAATGTAAATTACATTTTGAGATGTAACTTACTAGCATTACAGAACAAATGGACTTTGTTAACTTCCAGATCACTAGGGTTCTGAAACTGTATCAAGTAGAAATTAATATATATTTAAGAGCATTTGGTTGTTGAACTTTTCAGTATTGTCACTGAAATGCCTGCTTGTTACTTGCCATATGTAGTGGTTATTTTGGAACTTTTTGAAATTGGGTTTGTATTATACTGCTGTATTTTTTCACATAAAGCAAGAATATTAGGCTAAAAGGGAGCTTTTTATTTTAATTTTAATGTACCTTTTTTCTTCAATTTTGAGAGCTTTCATCTTTTAATGCTAAATTGGGAATAATTGTTTGGTGTTTTCTTCTGGAAGGTACAATTAATAGAAATTTGTTCCTGTGTTAAAATATTTTCTGGTAAACTGACCGAACATTTGTCTCTATAACTGATGGGAACATTTCCCTTTTTTCCAGTTAATATTTACTGTATTGAGTATGAATTTCTGCCAATCTGATTTTTATGATCAAGATGATAAAATAAAATACAGGAGCAGACATTAACATTTGCAATGTGTGTTCTTTCCAGGTAAATTTCAGGCTCAGCCTGGGGCCTGGGGACCAGCACATTCACATGGATCTGAAACTCCTGGCTCTTCAGACAGGCCTGGAATTAAAGCTGCTCCCAGCCTGCAGAGCTGCAGTCTGAAGCTGGATGAGCTTGCAAGGGGATGCTACAAGTACCTACAGCTTGAAGGTGTATTTAAGTTGGTTTGTATCATAGGTCTGCAGTGTTTAAATTAGGTGGCACAGTGATCACTGTTCTGGCTGCTTAATCTGAGTTGGAATGTCTCCATGGTCTGTTGTTTCTTCCTTCACTGGGGTTTGTGGATTTCAGTGCAGGACCTCTAAAAATGAGGGTTTGTTGTTTCAGCATCAGAACATCAGTCCCTTAATAGATCTAATCCAAAAGCCTTCACTGTTTTTGAATCATTTGATGCAAAACTTTATACTCTACTAAAACCAGAAATACTTTTTTCTTGGGTTTTCAACCATCATTTCAATCCTTGTCTTCAAATACCTCTGAATTGAAAGGAATAGTGTAATAATTTATATAGATTATGGATAAAAGCAAATATATATAGTTTTTACTATTGGTTCTTACAAGCTGAGAATGTGAGATTTTGATTCCTCAGAAAATATACTCCTTTTGGAACTATTTCTTAATTTCATTTGAAAATAATGCCTTGCTAAAAAATGTAAGGTAATTTTACAGTCCATTATAGTGTTGCCTGTGTTATCAATTATTATTTAAAGAATATGAATGGACATATCAAATTTTATGTGTCCTATTATTTTGCTTTGTAATATTTGAGTCACACACTCTGGTATAATCTGGGAATAATGTGAGACGAATTGTTAGGATAATGGTCCTCCCTGACCTTCTATTTCTCACAACTGTTAAATCCCAGATTAAATGCTATTAGCTCTCACAGTCAACAGGTCCATAATCTTGTGGAGAGAGACTGTTCTGCCTATTAATTGAATTACAGAAGGTCTGTATCTTTTCCTCTGCTTTTCTTTTCTGAAGCATTAGTCAGGGTGAGGAGCTTCCTCACGTTTATTGGTACCATTCCAGGTTGAAGAAAGAGATAATCCCTAAAGAACTGGTTACCAGGCACTGAAACTGGAGTCATTTATTTCCCCCCCACCCCAGTGATTTATTGCTGTTCTGATCTTTTATTACATTTACTTTTGCTATAAAGGGGTGATGACTGAAGCATGAAAATGTCACACCATGGGTTTGTCAATGTTGTCATGTACTTAAGACTTAAAAAACACTATGCTGTTTGAATATGGACTGTGTCAACAGTAGAAGGTGGCTAGACATGACATTTCTAAAGTACTGTAGCCACCTAGAAGTAGTCAGTGTGCATTTTGTATTCTGACAAGGCAGTAGGGGCAAAATTCCTCTCTGGCTTTATTCTGCTTGTAGTTTTTTGTTCAGAACTTGGGTAGCAGATGATCTAGTTTGACTAAAGTGTGTATGAAGTGAACTGAAAAATTATCCTTTCAAAACATGATAAAGGCTTCAGTGGCTGCCTATTTCTGCTGCCATGGACTCATTATATGCCTTAAATGTTACTGACTCAAGCTGCAGTTCTGGGTTCCCTGTGGGGATAAAGATTCTGGTGACATTAGTGGGAGCTTTGCCTGTGTGAGTAGTGTGGACTTGAACAGGGACTTTTTGTACACATAAAATGGAAATGGTAACAATTTTGAGGTCTTTGGAGTTTTTTTTAAATATCCACCCTTGGTCCCAGTAATTAACTTATAAAATGTCAATATTTTGATTACATTTAATTACCAAATATAGATTCATGGGACCATGGCTTAACTGCATTTTTAAGTGTGTGCTTAATAGCATAGACCTCACTAATCCTAAGAGAGTAAATGGGTGCCTAAGTAAATATTACCTTAAAATGATTGAATAATAGCTGGACAGATATTCAGCTGATATGTATTAATTTAAGAGTGCAAAATACCTAGAAGGATTAGATGGACAGAAAAATTCTCTTATTTAAGCATATTCAAATGACATTTCTCACAGAATTTTGAACACGTTCTACTGCAAACACAGAAATATTTGGGCAGCCCTGTTCTGGGCACCTCTCAATAATGATATTAAGAAGCAGTGCAGTGTCTGATAGGAGGCACATCTTTCTTGATCCTCCTGATCTTTTCTCATGTAATCAGTATTATGAATTTAGAAGGATTAGGCTCCAATCCCCCCATGTGATGGTAAGAGGCAGTAAATCAGGCACTTCTTGTCAGAACATCAGCCATTGAAGACAACATATTAGTGGTCAGTTGAAAATCAAATGATCTTTTTTACCAAATGAGTCATTCCTGTGTTTGCTCCTGTGATTCCTACTTACATCTGAGATAGTTTACTATATATTGGAATGTTCTTTGCACATACATTCTTTTTTTTTTCATTTGTTTCTGAGCTTTGCAAGTTGTTCTTTATAACTTTAAGCATTATATAACATTATTATTTGTTTACTTTCTGGAAAGCACAGATAATGGCAGTGTATAAATATTTTTATCATTTACATTGAACTTAGGACACTGAGGTAATTTCTCTCTCTAAAACAGCCTGAAATTTTACATTGACTGTATAGGAAATACTGAGAATCCAGACTATCATCTAGAGAATTATCTTAGCACCATTAGCTTATGCTCATCTTTTCCACATAAGACTAAAAAGAAATGAAGATGTCACCATTTGATAATACAAGGTTAGCTATTTTTAAAGAAATCTTCAACAGTCAAAGCATATTTATGTTTCCACGTGTATTTCAGAGTGGTTTCTAAAGCAGATCTCATTCATGCATGTTTAATTTTTGTTAGGTCACTCATCATTTTAATGAACATCTATCATAAGCCTTACCAGCACCTCAAGTAAAGAAGGTGAGTCCATGCAAATTTAACACGAACTTTGGAAATGTCAGAACAGGTCAGATTCATTAATCTTCTTATATAGACGCTTCTGAACAAAAGCCTGGATCTAGACCTGCTCAAAATTGGACCGTTTGAAATCAAACACTGACTTGAACCTGAACACATATGTTGACATCATCTTTGTCTGTCCTCATTCACCTCCTTATAAAGACGCATCTTTTTACAAAAGCTGCAAATTAAATGTGTTCAGAGATACATGTATGGCAGCACAGAATGACAAGGGAGAACACTTGCAAGCCCATACTGTAAAACAGAATAGAAGCCTGCCTTGTTCAGCAGAAACACAAACACTTATTTGCCTCTATTAATGTAATATTCTCCTCATTTATAGTCATTGACATTAAAACAATTATAAGGATACTGGAAATACCTCGCTAGGCTACATGATATGGTTCTACTGGTTTTTAAGCAATCTCTGCTGATGCTTTTCTCATGCTGTTGATCTGGATTCTGAGATGTTTCTGGAGAATGACTTTTTACCTGGGTAGGAAGCTGAATAAGCAAATGCACAGAAACACATTCCCCAGGAGAAGTCACTTACCTTTGTCACATCAGGTATATTAAAAAACTTCTTGGTGTGAGCAACCCATCCCACTATCCCGATGTCCAGAGGGAAAACAACCTCATTTTCTGGTTTCACCAAATTGTCCTCATAGTTGGAAGTTGGAGTGACATCCAAAATCCTGCTGGCTACCTCTGGAATACCATTTCGGGAGCGACAAAGAAACATACTACACCGATCAGCTGCCAGCAGCTGTGACAGCCTCTGCAGGGCCTTGTGCACTGTCTTTTCCATAACGCACGCTTCATCTTGGATTTCTGTTATCAACTCAAACAGTATGTCACATTCCTCCAGACGAGACATTTCTTTGAAGCTGACTCCTTGCTTCACATCTCCAGCGCTCACGTTAAAGATACTTCCCAGCACTTCTGCCCTCATTTTTCGGTCGAAATACTCCTTAGCAAACTGAGGATTGTTCTCCAGGTATTTTTCAACGGCATCTTTATTTGCCTCACCCATTTTTGCTGGATTTTTTTAGAATTCCTTTTAGAACTTCATCACCATCAAAGCAGGAGTGGTAGCAAGAAGTCCTAACTTATACTAGTAAGAAAAATGTACTTTGTACATATTATATGGCTCACAGACATAATACATTGACCTTCCTCTGTGGCTTCCAAGCCTTCTGAAACTCTTGAGATATGACAGAAGGCACTGGCTTAGTATCTTCTTAGTGTGAGATCTTGGAGACTGCTAATTAAAGAGATGTCAGGACACTAAACCCCTGAGCATTCTTAGCTCATAAATCCTCAGGGAATCATTTTATCATTTTAAACTAACCAATTAATTCTTAGACCTTATAAAATTATCTGATGTGTAGATATGTATACTTGTATGCTACCTCCCTCATTCACAGTGTGCATATTGTACTATGCACACAAAAGTTCCCATTAAAACTTATTATAAGGAATTCCACCTAGATACTTATCCTACATCAGACACGTGCACAGATGTACACATGTGTTTTTATGAGAGTTACTTAAGGGCAGGAAAGCAGAATTTTATGGATAAATCTTTTAAATTGCAAAATTTAGTTTTCCTTGAAATAGTCATGATAGTGATGATAGAAATTGGATTACTGAAAGCAAATAATTATTAAGCTATACATGCATAAAATGGGTGAAATCCTAAAGACCTTACAAAACCAAAGAACTTACAAAAGTCTGAGCTTGCACAAGTGCTCAAGTGATTTACCTAGGTGAAGATGGAAGAAAAGAATCAATTTGACTCAGCACAGTGAGATATAACTTATTTTTATTTTTCTTTTTTTCTAAAATACCCAAAAGAAACAATAAAATCAGAGAATGGATGAAACTAAACTGAGTTGAGGACACAGTAAAATTTTTTATTCTATAGTCATAACAATCCACTCAGGTTCCGTGCTTTCTTTAGAAAAAAACAGATATCTTCTCTCTCTTAAATAGCAGAAAAATTATCATAACTGACAGACATTTAGCAAAGAGGGAATCTTGAGTCTGCTCATACTTGTACATGGTTATACATCTTGAAAGTTTCCTACGAACTTCCTACGAAGTTCAACACTGCTCACATGAATGGAAAAAGAATGATGGAAGCTTGTTAAATTTTAGGAGAAAACCCTCCAAGGCTACATGAGTGAGAATGCAGAGTCTGAGTGCCAACTATGACAACAAATTATCTGTGTTCATTGAAACAGTGATGAATTTTAACACAGTAGGAAGGCTGCAATACAACTACTCTTATTTCTGCTTGTGGCATCCACAACTCAGAAGCAGAAAGAGATTCTTGGTATAAGAAAAAAAAATCGTAAACCCTTTGGCAGTTCTTAATTTGTGAAGAGTAATTGTCAAAGTACAGCTTCATCTCTCTGCCAGAAGCCAGAGTGTGTCAACATTTGTTTTTATCAACAGATCTGAAAGACTCAACATGGGCAACTAACACAGATATTCTCTGGCAGGACGAACAGGTCACTGCTGGTGTGTAATGGTAGCTAAGTCAGTACACAGTTTTCCCTCTGACCATGATATGAAACACCAGGTATGACACTAAATTTTGCCAGACTGCAGTTGCCATACAGAGTTAAAAATGTTATGAAAATCAGCACATTATAAACACATTTTGTCCTGGAGAAGATGCTGTGACTGTGTTGTTTCTCCCCAGCAGCCTGGGGACAGCATAGAACCTTCACTGGTGGGTGTGTGTTTGCAGCTTTTTCTTCACAGGTGACCTGGTGATACTAACTTGTGGCAGCACAGCAGAATGTTCTCACCATTGTACACACGTGTGGTTCACAAGAAAACAGCACAAGAAATGCACATATATCTGAGTCTTTTAATAGTCTCGTGATTTGATCAATATGTATAAAAGCTTGAAAAGAATTTTATATGTAATTGCACATCAAGTTAGATTATTTCCTATTATTTTCCTAATTTCTAGCTTATTGCTTTTCATGCAGTGCTTTAAAAAAAAGAAGATGTTGCAGAGCTTCAATGAAATCATGTGAAAGAATAGTAACATTTTTTTGCATTATTTGTTTGGTCATATTTGTTTACTGACTTTGGAACATTCTATGTAGTAGTTTCTTTGAAATAGGAGGGATCTATAGAGGATTTGTTTCATGCTCAGCTAAAACATCCTAGAAAATTATGTTCTATGTAATATTTACACATTCATCTCTATCACATGTGAGAGCCCAGTTTTACGAGCATTAGTTCTTGATATTGTTATCTCATTCATTTAATGAAATAGAGTGGTCTGTCACTGTCCAGAGGGAGAGTAAGTGAAGACAGGAAACCTGACCAGGTTATACCATTTTCTTTGGGGGCAGGGAGGTTGGTGGGCTTACATTTTTGTAAACTGATAATTTTAGTATCATTTCATTATCATTTTTCTATGTGCAAGATCATCTAAAATGCTTATCCTGGTTCTACCAAATCTCCCTCATGTCAATCTGTTTTTACAAACGAAAAATTGCACTATTTGTGCTTTGAGATAAAAATAAAGATCATATTTTAATTAGGCACTACCATAAGGTGATGAATCTTTCTTTGTAACAAAATATTTCAGATGTAGCTGGGTTGATCCATAGTCATTCTTATATCATCAAACAATTTTTCCCCCTAATATATATTCACTCTTAAAATTGCAGTCTTGCTTTGTACGTATGAAATGACATGGAAACAAGTATAAACCAGTAGAAGTTCTTTTTGAAATAACTTATGTTTGGAAGACAGGTAAGTTGGCTTTTTTTCAACAATTGCTATATTAGCTATGTTTCCTTGAGAACGCTATGTATATATGTTGATTAAGTATGAATAATAAAAGTTGAAGTGATTTGATAGAAATTAAAATGTAGATTGATACATAAATGTACCTTATATTTATGGAAGCCCACATTGTAGAGTTAGTAAAATACATTGTATTTTCCTATTTATTGATGCCTTCTTTTTCACATAATAGTAGTTTAATGAATTGTGTAAATTAGGTCATTTAAACATTTTGGAGCACAAATATTGTAATGAATTTAAAAGTTGCTCTGCTAGAATATGACATTTTTTTTCTGTTCTATCTCCTTTAATTTCCATATTTTCCACACTTTTGAACATTTTATACTTATTAAGGCTAAGTACATTTCTATTTAATTTTATTCTAAGAAACTATACCAAAAAATAATTTCATGTTTCTGCCACTTTCAAACGTGATTTTGCTGATGTATTTCCCAAAAATTTTTTCATATGATCACCTATTAAAACACTTTTTAATGTAGGTTCCATTATATATATGGAGGTTTAATATTGGAAACAGACCTTGCACAGTAATTTTCACTGCCCTTTTAAATGCAAAAATAATATGCATTTGGATTTGATTCTTTCCCATGATGAGTTTGTTTGATTTTAAAACATGACATCCAGGGTGCTTATTTTTCAAATTGTTTAATTTTAGAAAATATCAGAAATATTTATGATTTGTGATTTTAATGCATATGGTGTCATTTGCCTTTGACGTTCATAGTTACTACAGAAATTGAACTATTTATGGAGTAGTTCTTAGTAGTAGACCATTCCTGAGCCCTTGTGATACATGGAAACTCCTAAGAAGGATAAGTGACAGACGTGGTTATTTAAATAGACTCAAGCAGCACGTAAATGTCAAAGGCATTTATAAGGTTCCTCGGTTCAGTTCAGTGTTCATATCTGAATGTGTCTGTCCACCTGATAGCAGTTAATGTGGTTTATTCGGTTAAGATTTTCTGAAGAAACACAGATCTAATGTGTTTATTTCAATTGTATGGCTTTTGATGTGGATAATTTTGTGGTCATTCTCTGACATCAGAGATACACATTTCTGATAGACTACAAGAAATTAATATTCAGAAATTAATACCAATATAATCCAAGAGATTAATATTCAGAAATATTATTGATTTTTTTTTTTACCAAATGATTAGGCTGTGAGAATGGATTCTTACAACAGGTACTGTGTGACCCTAACATAGTCAGGTTTTGGCACTGAAGTGTTTAAGTGTCACTGATCTGATATGTTCGGGGGACTTTTATAAACATCCTCAACTTTTATGTTTCTTTTACAATAATTTGCTATCCCTTTTCTTACAAAAGCGATCTTAAAAAATGTAAATACTGAAGATAGTAAGCTAACTGCTTTTTTTCCCATATGGCTGAAAATTTTCATGCTCCCTTAAAAGTACCAATGATTAACTCTGGGACTTAATGAAATCACAGAATATGCCCAGTTGGAAGGGACCCACAAGGATCCTCAAGTCCAGCTTCTGGCCCTGCACAGGACCATGCTCAAGAGTCACACCATGTGCCGAAGAGTATTGTCCAAACACTTACTGAACTCTGTTAGCCTTGGTGCTGTGACCTCCTCCCTGGAGCCTGTTCCAGTGCCCAAACACCCTCTGGGTGAAGAACCTCTTTCTAATATCCAACCTAAACCTCCCCTGACACAACTTCAAGCCGTTCCCTCGGGTTCTGTCACTGATCACCACTCACAGTCTTCAGAAAGATTTACTAAGGAAAATAAAAGTACCATGTTAAACTAGGTTTGTTAGAAAATACTGTTTATAAAGAGTTCAATGTAAATCTACTCCCTAAACAGAATGTCGTGTTGTTAAATTACAAAAACAGGTAGTACACAGGCTGGCATGGAGCAAAGGCCATTCTGTCCTTGACCTCTGTACTCGGACTGCCACAGAGGGGAATGGTTGTGATGGTGACAGTGTACACAGTTGTCCCTTGCAAAGCACACGCTGCTCCTTGGCCTAGCTCATGCCATTTGCTGTTGCATGCAAGTCTGGTTTCACAGGGCAGTGACTACACTTGCATCCCCTACTCTGTACACACAGTAGTCATTCATCCTCCTGCAAAATCTGCCCCTAAGAGTTTAATGGATACCCATATTAGTGAATGGCATTCTACAAACAAATAGCCATAAGAAGACAGCAAGAAGTCTTTCAGTCTATGTGCAGTCTGGCAGGAAATAGACACTCCATTTCCTATTGGCAGCTTTTGAGCGAACTTTCTCCTAAGAGCTAGAGTTATTCTTGTGACCACAAATAAAATTCTAGTTCCTTTAATATTTAAAGATTAAATGTTGCAGTGTTAAAAATGTTTTAAACAGTAGTTTGACTCTTGTTTCCTTCTCTTTTCCTAAAGTCATGAATAGAGCTAAAATAACTCCTACAATGAAAGGGGTTTCCTGCCATTTCCTTTGAAAAATCTGAGCTTCTCTATGTATTTTCTTTTGCTATCCCTAATGGAAAATACTGCAGAACTTTACATGCTATTAATTAGAAAGTATTTCAGTCACAGAATTGCTTCCAGAAGTTAGCCTCTTTTCTGTCCTCTTGACAAAATTTAAAGTTAGAATACCTTCTTTTCCTTCCATCAAATATAGTTCCAAAAAATACATACTGACTTTTAAAAAACTTTCTGTAATATTCAAAGTATGCTGCCAGCTTCAAGCATCAGAAGTCATGTATGAAATTTATCAAGCCTGGTGTTGAATTTAGCACAACTTTTGTAAATGTATGCTTTACATTGAAATTTGTTTGCATACTTACGTGTTATCAGTATTTGAATAATTCTTTTAAATATAATTGTCTGAGCTTTCCCAGAACCCACCAATCCTTTGATACCATTCACTTACTCTATGCACATTTCTCTCAGAATCAACTGAAACCCTGGCCCAAATTCTGTTCCTTTCAGTTTGCATGAGAAGGACAAATCTACAAGGTGCATATCTGGATAAGAATCACTTTCTGGCATCGTTTCTCAACCAAACCCATAGCCCAAGACAATCCAAATGAGGATTAACTGCGATAAAGTTTACACTGTTTATGAGTTTGCACAGTTCTGCTGGCACAGCTATGTCTGCTAGGACTGAGGAAGAATTCACCCTTGAAGTGCCATAATGATGCTTGTCTGCCCTCAGCCTTCCATTCCTCCTCCAGCACACTCCTGATCTACACACAACTGACAACAGGGGAGCCTTTTTGCCTGAAAGGCTTGTCTCATGGGACCAAGGAAGTGCTTCAGCTGTAACTGTGAAAGGATATTGTTACTGTGAGCCGTGTCTCAAGCAGGCACTGTTGGAAGCACAGCTAAAGCAGAAGAAGCAAAGAGCCAAACTCACCACGTAACCTTTGCTCACCCAAGTCTTCTGCCAGCACTGAAATCTGGCTGGGAAATGCAGGTGTGACTTCACTGTAGCTGCACTACCACAGATTCCCAATGATAGCAGGTCAAAAGAAGAGTTTTCCTAGGCAGTACCTAGAGATTGTAGAGATCCAGACTTGAAGAGAATGAGTTATAAGTTATAATTGATAAGTTTGTCCACCAGATATGAGCTGCCAAATATTACAGAGATCAGTGGAGGCACACAATTAAAGAAATGCTGTGCCGTGACTAATACAAAATTACATGTTCCTGTTTTATTTTAGATTCATTTGAGACACTTTAATACCTGTTGCACATATTTAGAACCAATTTTATTGAAATTTCATAACAGAAGTAGATTTTTGTTTCAGTGAAGCCTGGGTTGGTCTTCTGTCTGTAAGACTGCTGACAACAAGCAGTATAATAGGAACACTGAGCTAAATTTTCAGAGGTGGTCAGATGCTAGCAGGTTTGGATTCATTTGGATGAGTGACTGTAAACTCTTTCAAAAACCTCTGCCATATGATTTTCATAGATAATTATGTTATTAGTAAAATTTTATATAAATAGATTTGATCCTGCAAGAACCTCTCTGGCAATATACAGCAGTTTACAGGCTTTTTTAACAGAACAAACTTAGGAGAAGTTATAACATTTCACAAATTGACAGAGAATACAGAAAGAGTTGTTTTCTTTGGTATTAAAGAAAGTACATAGATTTAAAGCTTATAAATTAAGCTATAATCCATCTTATTGCTGCTACCAGTCATGAGAGACACTGAACAAAGAAAATCCAAGTTGATTTTGATCTTGTAAGTACAATGACTTCAAATATTTAGACTATTAAGTGTTTTGTAAAAGTTTTATAAAAATGCATATGTATCACTAGTAGCACCATTGCCAGAGACTGGAGCAAATTTCCAAAAGCCACCAGAAGGGTACAGGTTACTCATTCTCTTCACTCTCTGTAGGAATTAGCCAGCTTGAAAATCTCAGTTTAAAAATGGAAATGTTGATTTATTGAAAATCTATCACTGAAAGTTTCAGGACAATTAATATGCATATGTCTTTCTGTTTCCCCTTCTGGGAACCAGAAACACCTTTCTGGTTAACACCTTTCTGGTGATAAATAGTTCTTTACTCCAAATAGAAGCTTAATATTAAACATAATTGAATTTTTAGTGTCTCATGTTATCTAGGAAATGAAAAGCTTAAGAGCAGACTTGGAACGGCTGTGAGCATCTGATGTTTGAGGAAGTGAACCAAAACATACTGTCTACACAAAAAGGCTCCAACACAAAGCAGGAAAGGAAGATAAATCAGACTGTTTGCATGGCATATGAGAAGAGATTGTAAAGAACAGCAACACTAAAAAGTTTAATATTTTTATGAATCTATGAAAGGAATAAAAGGCTGGACTGAATTTCTGAGAAAGGCCAAGTTGAATAAATTTGCTTAATTCTGTACCTCAGCTACTAATGAAGCAATTTTTTTGGTACTACATTTTGTCTCCATATTTAAATTTTATTTTTGCTTAATTTTTAATGCCATGAACACAGACTTTTCAAGTAACAGGCTTCTGCCTTTTTTCTTTCAAAATTGGGAGCTGAAAAAGTAGGTGAATTAGTTCTCTTGGTAACAATCATTCCTGTCCTGCTCTGGTTACATGCCTAGAAAATAATTAACAGGTTTTCTCTAATGCTTCCTAAAGATGTTGAAACTAGAGAACAAATATTGACCAAGAGGCAGCAAAACTTGCCTGAACAGGAGAAAATAATGGTTTATATAACTGAAAACAGTTTGTCAAAAACAGAATAGAAATTGTGGAATATCTGATTTTAAATTGATGTCAAAAAGGCCAGATGTGGTGTGTACATGCACTTGGGTATTTGCAGGCCATGCTTAGGTCCTGCTGCCTTTGCAGTATGACACTAAAGGGCTCTTTTGCCTTCCTGAAGATCTGCAGGGCCCTGGTTCCTGTTGCTGGGAGCTGAGCATGAGATTATTGAGCACCCAAGACAGCCTTTTGGAAGCAAGAGGGAACCAGTCATGAGGACCTGAAGAGGTTCTGGCATGTCCAGTCTTTCAGAAACATCAGCAGAAACTTGCAAGTATTATTTTTGCCATTTTTTATATGGGGAAAAAGAGGAAAGGAATTTGGGGAGGAAGTGGAGGAAATAAATCTGCACCTTGTAACTGAACATTGGGTTAAAAAGGGATTTTGGACTGTAGTATGTAAAATCACAGAGGAGGTGGAGGCAGCTCGCTCTCCCCCATGCAGAGATGGGGTGCCTCTCATTCCATTTGTTCTCCCCACATGTGCACACCCCTTCCCCCAGGTGTGAGCTCTGCTTTTGGGTCAGGTAAAGCAAAGAGAAGCCTTTGTTCCTAGTGTCTGCTTGGCTGCAGATCAGGGTCAAAGACCACCTGAGCCCACGGGTGTTATGCAAGAGGCTGTTGTGAAGGGGCCCATCCTGCAGCAGGCACCAGCCCACCTCCCTGCTCCCCCTCCAGTGCTGGCACTGGAGCTCGGGGGGTTGCGAAAGACCCAGGGCTACATAAACCATTCCCTGCCTGGGCAACACCACTGCCATCCATGCTTGGGTTCTCAAGAGGCTGCAGGGACCGGCACTGTCTGTAAGGGAACTGCTGTTGTGGGCTGGAGACAGCCAGGTGCCTCGCCTGAGCAGCATCAGGGACACCTGCACGATGCCCTTCCTCCCTTCCTCGCTTGTGAGACAGAGCCTGTTTCTGATGTTATTCTCTGTTTGCTGCAGGGACAGGATGGCCCACACGGGGAGAGCTCTGCCCTGGCTGCTGCTGCTGGCGCTGGCCTTGCTGGGCAGCAGCACCGCGGAGAGGGACTGCCGAGTGAGCAGCTTCAAAGTCAAGGAGAACTTCGACAAGACCAGGGTAAATCTGCTTTCTCTCCTGCATCTGTGATGTCTTGCCTAGCATCTCTTCCCAGGCTACAAAATTTGGCATTCAGTAGCACCAGTGTGTTCCCATTTTCGCTCAAAGTCACAGACTGCAATAACGAGAAACAGCAGAAGGGTGTGATGTTGTCCACACCTGCACAGATGCTGGATCCTGATGCATCTGATAATGGAATACTGCAGAAACTGAGCTTTAGAGACTGGACTCAAACTGTATGTTCTAGGCAAAAGAAGTGTGATAATTGTTGTTTCTGTGAAAAATTAATACTCTGGTGTTTCCAGACATCATTGCAAGGGAAAACAAATTATACATAGATCTGTCAAGGTCTATCAGATGTTAATCTCTTTCCACCAAATTTTCTATTCCTAATACTGGAGAACTGCAGATACAAATAACATAACCAAAAAAAGTCAATACTTCCACAGACCCTGACTGCACTAGGATGTATGGATGGGTTTATGCTGAAACAGCTAGATTTGTTTCTTAGGTACAACTTTGAGGCATGGTGCCAAATATGCCATTCCCTCTGTCTCACCCCCTAGTCTATATGTCTGTTTGCAATATTTCCATTCTTCTAGGTCTAACTGCAGCCTTTCTTGTTTCCTTGCAGTACAGTGGCACCTGGTATGCTATGGCAAAAAAAGATCCTGAGGGACTGTTTCTGCAGGACAATGTGGTAGCCCAGTTCACCGTAGATGAGAATGGACAAATGAGTGCCACTGCAAAGGGCAGAGTGAGACTCTTCAAGTAAGCTGTTTGCAATTTTCCTCTTGTTCCATTTCACTAAGCTTCTGCTACACTTATTGGTGCTCCAATCCTACCTGCTGTCCCTGTGCTAGTCACAGTCACACGGAATCCATGCTGTTAGGTTTGAATGTGATGCTTTCTTTGTCTCTGGCTGCAGTAACTGGGATGTCTGTGCTGACATGATTGGCTCTTTCACTGACACAGAGGATCCTGCCAAGTTCAAGATGAAGTACTGGGGTGTTGCCTCTTTCCTGCAGAAAGGAAGTGAGTACTTAACTGTAGGTGATACAGAACTAATCGGAAGCCTAGTTATCTTGTATGTGCATGCTGGGGCAGGGAAAAGTACTGTTTAAAAGAAGTAATAATTATCATACACGAAACCTTAATGTAAACAATGTAATCACTACTTTTTATATGGAACAGCTGGTTGGCTTTCTTTAAACAAGTGAAGACCATGCCTTTGTATATCTTTGTATTTCATTTGTTTGTTACCTGACAATATAATCGAAGGTCAAGGTTTAGAAAGAAATGAAAGGCAGGTGAAGTGTTTCAAGACTTCTTTTAGTTCACAATTCAGTTACCGGATGTTTCTGCTCTCTGAAACGCCTGATGTCAGGCTTCGCCAAGCAGGGAAGAAGATTTAGCAAATGTTATTTTGTTGGGTCTTGTGTCTGAAAATGTAGAGATTTATCTGTCTTAAGAGACAAAAATTATCCTATAAATCATACATATATCTCTACATTAGTACTTTTAGGTAAGCTGTCACACCCTATGCAAAATTAGTATCTTGAGCCAAGAAGAGATTCAGACGATGCTTTGTAGTTCAAGACATTTCCCTGGACTGTTTCCAAGAGAGGCAGGTGGAATTTGAAAGTGATAGGAGCTCCATTCTGCCCCAAAACGCAGTTACAAAGAATGTTTCAGATGCCAATCGCTCTTAAATTGTTGCCAGGTCTGCTCACAACATGCCGCTGAATCATGCATACTTCAGATTGCTGGCTCAGCCCAGACTACCTCTCTAAAAAGTCTGGTGTCCCCCCACAGGAGAGAAGGGGAAGAGAACAGTGTTGCTTTCACTGGTGCAGGTGTAGTGCAAGGGTGAATCTGTTCCTCCAGGAGAGGAAGGTGTAGACGTAATGTGTTATACTGCAAACATTTAGATTCACTTCTGTTAGCACAGGGTGTCTGCGTGACCAGGTAGGGATCAGATTACATGGCTAAACAGTTAAGATTTCTCTGTAACTGCATTTTAAGGAGGTTTTATTGTAGCAAATACACTTCTGATATAGATGCAAAGTGTATGTCAATATTTTTCTTTAAAAATACAGTCTAAGTAACATCCCTGGTAGGAAAATAATAACAGTTTTGAGTCATCTGGAACCGGACTAGCACGTCCTTGCTAAATATATGTTTATTTTCTCTTTAAAAACAAACAACTCCTGCCCAAACATGAAATTAAATACTGGACACAGAAATAAACTAAGAGCTAGTCTGTTATAATTTGTACCAATCTTTATCTTAGTATTTTCTTTACAGAAATTTGGCAGCAACCTCGTCTGATTTACTACACCTTACTTGTGTCTCTAATACCTTTGCTTCTTTGCTATGCTTTCTTCCAGATGATGATCACTGGGTAGTGGACACAGATTACGATACATATGCTCTTCATTATTCCTGCCGCCAACTCAATGCAGATGGCACTTGTGCTGATAGCTATTCCTTTGTGTTCTCCCGAGACCCCAAGGGATTGCCTCCAGAGGCACAGAAAATTGTCAGACAAAGGCAAATGGACCTCTGTTTGGACAGAAAATACAGAGTTATCACTCATAACGGTAAGAACCATATTTTTCTGAAGAATTTTATTTCAGGGTTTAATGATTAAAGCACTGGGATTCTCTTGCTCATTAAATATCAAATGCATGAAGCCTTTTACTTAGTGGCTGTAACACTGTCTTTTGAAAACTGGGCCTTGTAGTAAGTTATTTCCAATTTCAGATACTTCGCTTATCTGAAGGAGAGCTAAGGTATATAGCTTTTTATGTAGCATGTCAGATCAGCTGAAACAGTAATTAGACGAAGTTGTAAAACAATTAAATCAGTGTACTGTGTGTAAGGATAAACTTCATGGTTGTGGTAAAAAGTAACTGTGTCTCTTTAATCAGAACTCTGCCTTCTTTAAAAAATTTATTTGAAAATTTATTTTAAAAGACTTTTAAGGAAAATCAGAAGTCTTGGAAAGAATCCTTATAGCAGACCCTTTCTCACAGGTCCTTATGCCAACCATTTCACAAAGGTGACATACCCCTCATACTGGAAGCATGATCCTATCTTGAGTCATATGGTCAGGCTGAATTTGTAACATAGGGAAGGATACAGATTAGCTCACTTATGCTCAAGTTATATTAGAAAAGGTGAAATGATAATGACCTAGAACAAAGAATAATGTCCTTTCTCATACAATTACACCTAGAGTGGGCAATAGTAAAGACTGAAGGAGAAAAATCAGAATATTTAGAACAAATAAAATAGCAGTGTACCTGCCCTTACATTCCCCTCACATTCTGGAAGAGATGATACCTGCAGAGGACTTGACCAGTGAATTAGCTGAATGTGATCTCCCAGTATAACTGTGGCAAAAGAGTTGTATGCATAAAGATTTGGATGCATAGACCAAGACCCATATAAGACTGTTGTACTTGGTGTAGGTCTGCTTACTATGTCATATTTGATGATAATCATAACTGGAAGAGTACTGAGGATGAATTAGAAGTTTCAAAGAAGAGCAGAGAAAATGGTTGAAAGTTCGTAAAATGTGTCCTCTAGTGAGTACTTCAAAGACCTTAATATTACTCATTAGAAAGAGATTAAAGGCTGACCTGAGCAAAGTCTGTGCTTGCCCACTTAAGCAATGGTAATTGGATAATAAAGGACATGCAAACACAGAAATAATAAATTTAAATGGATGGAACTTTAAACTGGACACATTCAGAGCCGAAATAAACAGCCATTTGTTTAACTCCAAAGGTCATTAACCTTTGGAACAGTTTACCAAGAGCTGTTGTATGTTCATCACCGAAACCTGTAAATCAAGATTAAAGGCTTTTCTCAATGACATGTTAGAACAAACTGGGATTGACTGAAGGAACTTCAGTGTCTTATAAAGAAAGTCAGAAGAGATGAGCACAGTCAGCTCTTGTGGCTCTATTACCTGTTCATCTGATCTGTAAAGAGAGTGATATATCACCATGTTGTAAAGTAGATATGCTGATAACAGGGTGCCTGAAAGATCTGCTGAGGGAGGTGGTGTTTAGAATACTGATCAGTGACCTAGAAAAAGTGCCTGACAACAATGAAAACAAATTTTTTTTTCTTGAATGAGAATTTGGGGACATGAGACAGTTGAGATTTACAGCAGTCAAGGATAAGAGACACCATAAATGAAAACAAAGCTGACTTTTGTGAATAATTTGTGTGATCCTATAGTGTAGGATAGAAAACAAACAATGTCATTATATAAATTGCTAATACTTTTCTGTTTTGAATCCTGCATTCACTCCTTTTCAAATGAGGTACAGCAAGAATAAAAATTTCTGAAGATGAGAAAACCAAATAATGAGATGGTTATAGATATTATATTAAATGTAAGATGAACTGTAGGCATACAGCTGTCACTTTGAGAGCTGTTATGGTTGTTTCCTGTATTTTTGTCAAACCCAGAGGAGGTACTATCCTGATGTAAAATCAGGATATTGGGCTAGTCCAAGGGCTGGTCCAATTCAGCATGGTGAAACCTGTGTTTCTGTTATTTCTACTCCATATGAGGCTTGCAAGGCAATAAATGTATTGTCAGTCTTTGCAAGAAAGTATAAATCAAAAAGAAAATATAGAACATATTCCTCTGTTCATAATTACTAGCAAAACAAGCCGACTTCAGCTGTCTGTACTGACCTGCATCCCATTGTTACTGTGATAAAATTCTGACTGATGTTAATAGATGCTGCAAGAATAGGCTTGTATCTGTTTCTAATTGTGCATACTCTGCCTATGTCTTGAAGCTAATATTTTTCCTAACAATTTTTCATTAGTTTTTTTAATTAATAGTCTAATTAAGTGTGTGTGGGGGGTGTCCCAAACTAATAGATGTCCAAAACTTACCTTGGAAATGACAAGTTTTTTGTTCTAACTTACACTGCATTTCTGATGATAACTCCTTTTCAAATAGAGATCAAGCTATGATACACTTAGTCACTCAGAGTAATAGCTCAAGTTACTTTAAGTTACACCATGTGAAAGTGGATATTAAGTGAACAGCTGAATCTGCTGTTAGCATTTGCTAGAAGCAAAAATTGTTAATTAAAGAGAGGTATATTCCTTCAGCTAATTTACTATTGCTATGAGACTTTTTGGAGGTCAGGAGACTGTTATTTTGCTGAAAGACATTCTTAAATTAATATTTTTTCAAAGGCAAATAATTTGAAGCTTGTTAAAGTAAATAAATAACTGTTTTATGCGTGATCTGTCCAGTATCTTTTTTGCCAAAGTATTAAAATGCTCAAGACAGGCGTAACAGATTGGATGAATTCCTGTTTTGTTCCAAGGTGAAAATTCTTTGGAATTATAAACTGCAGGAAAAGGTAATGGCATTATTATTACAAGTAACAGACCACTGGACTCAAGAGCATTTTAAAGAAAAAAGACATGGATGCATTTTAAATTTGGCGAAAGTTTGTGTGTTTTAATTTTGTCTAGTGAAATTGAAAAACAAAATTTTGTTTTTTATGTGTTTCAGGATTTTGCTCTTAAGGAGATCCAAAACTACAGAAAGAAACCATGTAACAGTACCACGGATGTAAAGTTAACACACTGATCGGGTGTTCCCTGGAAAACTTTTCAAATGCCTTAATTTAGATTTTGAATATATTTATCTGAGCTGTGTAGCTCACCTTGTTAATAAACCAATGGAACATTTTAATAAACTTGGATTAGAGGGGAAGAAAATTGTTTGTATGCAAATCTGTACATAGGTAGGCATTGGTTTTATTAGTAACTGTTACCTTAGTGCACTATTTTGAATTGGTGACAGATGGGTTAATTAAGAATTTAACTTTGCTTTTCTTTTAGTAGATTCAACTTCTGACTAAAAGAGTACTAATCATAAAACCCAAAAAATATATATTTTAATTTCTTTTCAAATACATTGTCATATTGTTTTCTAGAAAATACTGGAAATAATTCCAAATAGCTTTTAGAAAAGAGAAAGTAATTTCAGTGACCCTATATGTCACTGATTATTATATGACTACTGGAGTCATAAAAAATATGCATGTTGTTTTAAAGAACTATTTTACACATGACAATGAAGCATTTATTTATTTATTCTTTATTTATAAATTAATACCCTTTATGCCCATATTTTTAATTTGATATGGAACCAAACTGGTCATTCACTTGATGATAATACCTGTTTATCATCTGGTTTCCTACATGGAATTGGTTGTTTGGCTCAAACCCTGGTTCAGGCAGTCAGTTATCTAAGTGTGTAATCAAGTTCCCTTTTAAAACAGGATTAAAAAGAAAGAAGATACTTTCTGAGGATGAACATTTTCACTAGAAAGTTTATGTATTTTACTCAGTAGAAAATAACAGGTAAAAATGGATCAGGTGCCCTCTTGATATGAGTTCACTATAACTTTATTAAAGTTAATAACATCTATGCCATCTGAAAATGTCCCCTCATAGAAATTAATTCATCTGGCAGGTACTTATTTGAGCTATTTTGCATTCACCGAGTTCACTGCCATATTCCTATTCATTTCCGTGTGAGAAGAGAACTCAATCCATTGGATTAAATTGCACAAATCTTACTGAGGCAAAGCAGTGAAGTCCAGGGAATTTTGCCTACAGGAATTAAAAAATACAGATTTCGCTTCCCCCCCACACTTCTCCAACGTATAATGCTATAACATAGTGACCAATTCAACCCGGGATAATGTAGACAACATCCAAAGTGTGGCATAGCTCAGACCTTAAGTAATTATCTGGTAATGAAAGACAAATGTGGTTGTTGATGGTTACTTCTTCTTGCAGTAGTGTCTGTATCTGCCCTACGCCTTTCAGGGTTCCCTGTACAACAGAGAAGAATTTCCTGACATTTACGTCTGAAATGGGCAACATTATACAAAACTGGATTGACAGCAGAGTTGGCAAAAGTGAATAACATTATCCAGAAGAAAACTGATGGCAAAATATTTAAATCTTTGAAGTTCTGAACTAAAATTAAAAAAATAATGACTACTATTGGGCTCCACATAATGAAGAAAGAGATCATCAACAGCAAGAGGGCTCGGAATAGTTTGTAATCTTGCTGGGAAACACGAATCTGATGATGTTCTGAGCAGGCTAAACCAGCATTTAAACTTCTTCTTGATGCTTTTGTAATCTGCAGCAAAAGAGAAGAAAGTAACTTTCACTGAAACACAGAAGAATTACTAACACATTTTTACAAGTGAAAAAGTAAATCTTAGCACATGATGTTTCTGGGGGTTTTTTGAAAAGTGACTACAAAAAAAGGCATTGCAGAATTCCATTTGTACTTTTTGTCAAAGGTTCCATTTCCAACGTTCTCACTTCACTAGCAATTTTTTTCCCTCTCAACTGTGAACTCACCTCTATATTAGTTAAAGTGGTTGTTCTCTTCATGGCTCTCTGCCACTTGTAAATACTTTTCAGCATAAAACAGAGCCTTAATTACTCATGAAATCCCATTAAATTCAAATTATTACCTCATTTGATCTATTTAAAGAAACCCATCGATTTCTTTCACAAATGAAAACTGTAACAGAGTTAACAATTCTTGTTGATGCGCAAGAAGGAATGCCATCCAATTCTCTTACAGCCGTGCTGATATTATAAGGTAGGTATTAGAAGGAGCCTGAATTTAACTAAATAATTTTGAATGTGAATGAGATGATATGTTGTTTTGTGTCAATTTTTAGCTTCTCAGTCAGTAATCAGAATTGTTTTCAGTGAACTAATGTGAAATCTTACAGATCCTTCTGTCACTATGAAAATCTGTGTCTTGTAAAAGTACTCTCTGACGTAATAAACCAGACTACAGGTAGTTGAGGAATCTAGTATTGATGGGTGTGAATCATCTGTCATTAAGTAGAATATTGAATCCCCGTGACTTGCAGAAAACTCTAAATCTCTACATCCCTGCCTTCACTGAAGTTGCATGCCACAATTATGTTAGGTTCACATATCTGATGCAAATGAAACAAAGCTGAAATATTTAGCAAACAAACACTCATACTAAATAACTGAGATGCTATTTTATTCCCTGCATGTGTAAAGAAGGGATATTTTCAAAGGCCTTGATCAATTTGCTGTCTGAGAAGGAAAGTCAAAAGGTGTAAGACTATTCCTGACACTTTTATGTGTGACATTTCCTTTTGGCAGAAACTACAGGAAGTATAACACTAATACTAGCAATACTACTTAGCTTTCTGCTTCAGGTAAGAATGAAAATGTTTAGAGAGAGAATAATTTGTCATTCTTTTGACAGTTTTCTAAATTTGTCATGGAGATGGATGGCCTAGCACAAATACTGATTAAGAACCTATATCTCTTCCAAAGATTTCAACTGAATTTAGGTGTATAAATCAAAACCTGTGATCGAAAAATGAGCTTCTTAGCAGCTTCTGAGCCTGAGAAGGGGGCAGGATTGTGGTAAATAAGATGCAACTGCAACTTAAGGAAGTGCTCAACAGAAGCAGGGTGGCAGTGACATGTTGTGGATCCCTTTTTGGTCTGCCCAGTATACAGACAGATACCTATTGTGGGCATCAGGACCACACTCAGACAAACAGGAAATTAAAAGTCAGGTGTATATAAGTATGGAACCTCAAGAACACAGACATCTTTCCTATCTCTAGTCTCCAGGCTAAGTCTTGCCCAGGAGGCAGAAGAGTGCAAAACCAAATAAATTACAAATCATGGCTTTTAATCTGTCATTTTTGCCAGGGTTCTGGAAAGCTTTGCATAAAAATAATACTCAATTTTAGAGTAAATTGTAAAGTAGACATTTGTATGGTATATTTTTTAATAAATTTGAGATCTTATATCTGCAGTCAATCATCATCATCATTATCATCGCAGCTGTTGTTATGCGAATCCATGACTGCTTTGAATGGCTTCCAGCAACCTTGAGCATTGTGTTATGTGTGCACTCGCATCATGGAGTGTTCTCACGCAGTGAGAGTGAATCTGCTCTTGGGAATGACTCAGGGATTGAGACATTCTCCAGCTCAGTTCTGGTTGCTTCCTGGAACGCTGTGTGAGAAGATTCAATTATATCCTGCTATGGGCCTCAAGCCTTTTTCAGTTCAAGAGAAATGGTAATGCATCTTAGCATCTCTGTTACCAAGCTGGAAAAGAAACAGGAGTTTGGCAGGATGGGTTTGTCTTGTAACTCAGTATTCCAAACAATCTTTTTGGCTTCTAGCTCCCTGTGTGCCCTTTTGTTTCCTAAATTTACTTGTAATCTGAAGTCTGCAAGGACAAGAGGAAAACCATTCCTGTCCTAGAGTCTGACCAAGAACTGTGGCAGTCCTTGGCCTGCAGTGTTTTGCAGTTCTTTCAAAGGGCTCACACTCCCTACTGAGTTAGTATATTACCTTTGCCTACAGCAAATATAAGGTTGCAAAAAGCAGGTGCAAAAAGACCAGATTCTAGGACTTAGGTTCATTTAAACATCTATAAGCAGCTCTGGTGCATGTATTGGCTGCCCCTTGGTGCTCAGCATTACATCAGTTAATTCCTTTCTGAATAATCTGTGTATTTTGAGGTTCCTTTCCAAACCCTATAATTTTTCCTATACATACTATGAGAAGCCTAATTACCAAAAAAAGAAATCAAGCATCTTTTGGTGACAGTTGTTAAAATTTAGGCATTGCAGTGCCTAGTTTGAAGATTTCTAGATCTTTCTCACTCTTTTTTGGAAGAGAAAGGTGTATGAAATCAGTTAGTTTAAAAGGAATTTAGGAACTAGTATTATGCTTGCTGTAATATAGATTAAAACTCTGTGATGCTGGGTGTTTTGGTCTATATTTCAGCAGTTAAATGACATCTGCTTAGAAAGAAAGTGGAAGCAGAGGGTTTAATTTAAAGGTTTTGTTTTCAAATTGTGGAGTTAGTATAAGCTAACGAGACCTGTGTACTAAAAATACATGCAGAAAGATAGCATAACCAAAAAGTGGATGGATTTTTTTTTTCTAGTCCTGCCTCTCTCTGCATTCTTATAAATCCCATCTGACTGGAGTTTAGGCTCAAGGAAAGCAAAATCTAGTTTTCAGTTATTTCAAATGCTTGACTCTTTCAGCATTTAGGAGATTGACAGTCTTTAAATATAACAGCATACAAGTGGAGAGGTGTAGTTAATATATGTATATGAAGGCAAACTTCGTGTTGAGCCTCAGGTAATGTGCTGTTTAAGCATGTTCTTAGTTTAAATGTATAGACTGATACGTACAGATTGAAGGGCTTCATTTATTCATCATTTATTGAGCAAACTATGCCTGTTCCCTGTAAATATATTTGTATTCAGTGACATATATGTTGATGCCTAGTGAGCTATTGTTTACTTTGCTTTGTTCTACAACCAAATTTAAAGGAAAAACATACCTGTAAGATTTTGGAGTAATTGATGACAATGACTAATCCTGGTATTAGAAAGAAGATAGTGGCAAAGGTAACATCCCAGACTATTTCTCCTGCAGTGCTGGGCCAATCCAAGGTGCAAATCTGAATCTCCTATTTGCAAAGAATTAAGAGGAAAAGCAACATTGTACCATTATTTTTATATTTACAGCATTGTCCTTATCTTCCTCTATGCCTATGGAAAAAAACAGCTGCAGACTAAACTGAGTCCGTGAAAACTTTCTTAGACAGATCAGCAAATGTATTACTTCATGTTTTTAAAAGCCCATACTATTACAAACAGATGTGTCCACAACTGGAATACTGCCATAAATTTCACATCAAATGCTAATAGCAACTTTAAAACTGAATCTTACAGACCTTAAACTTAATCACGTGTTTGAGTGTCGAGTTGGGTGTACTTTTGCATGTATTTCAAAATACCAGGCAGAAAAATCTGCGCATGGTCATTTGGTACAGAGGACGCTGTGGGTGCTGGGCAGCACTCCCAGGATGCTAATGCCTCGGTAAGGGGAAAGGGGATCTCTGACCCGCACTGGGGAACGCAAAAAAGATCCCAGCCGATGCGGGTTTCCCACCTAACGGGACGGTGCGCCGGGATTACGGGGCAGGGGGGCGGCCGCGGAGAGCTCCGGGCACCGCTCCGGGCGCCGCTCCGGGAACAGCCGCGCTCCTGCCCGGCTTGGCACACAGCGCTGCCCGCCCCGGGAGCGCCCTGCCTCTCTCGGAGTGCTGTGCCCCGGGAGCGCTCTACCTCCCCCGGTGCGCTCCCCTTCCCGCGGTGCGCTCTCCTTTCCCGGTACGCTCTCCCTCCCTCGGTTTGCTCTCCCTCCCCGGTGCGGTCCCCTTCCCCCGGTCCGGTGTCTCTCCCCCGGTGCCAGAGGTGAACGAGCCTCCCGCTCCTCCCAGGGCCGCCCCCGCATCCCCCCTGCCCCGCATTCCCCCGGCCCTCCGGCGCTCCCCGCACCTTTCCGGGGCCGGGCAGCCGCACCACGGTGAAGAAGCAGCAGAGCGGGAGGGTGGCGATGGCGCCGCAGCCCCAGATGAGGAGCAGGGCGGCGGGCAGCACCTTGCGGCGGCGGAGCGCGGCGTGGCGCAGCCGAGCGATGCTGACGACGCGCTCCAGGCTGACGGCCGACAGCGAGAGGATGATGACGGCGCCGCTCAGGCTCACCACATAGAAGAGCAGGTGGCAGACGACGTCGCCCAGCACCCAGGTCTCGGTCCAGCGCACGACGGCGATGAAGGGGATGGCGGTGATGAAGAGCAGGTCGGCACAGAAGAGGTTGAGGACGAGGCAGTTGGCGGTGCAGAGCCTGCGCTGCCGCTGCACCAGCAGACAGATGCCCCAGATGTTTCCCACCAGGGACAGCAGGAAGATGAAGGCCAGGGCGGATGACTCGCCGACACGCAGGGCCGTCACGTTGTGGCCCCTCAGGTCTGAGAAGAAGGGGAAAAAGGTCCTGTTCCTTCCTGGTGCGCCCCTGGCCCCCAGCATGAGGGAGGCCAGTGGGCATGAGAGACCCACCATGGACAGCAGCACCAGCCCTAGGGGAAGGGCTGCGCTCCCAACCACCACGGCGGCACCTGGGGTGCCCTCCCAGCACACAGCAAGGGGATGACCGCCATCCCCCTCCCTCCTCTTCCTCCAGGCCCTGCCACCGAGGGCTCAGCCGTGCCGGCCGGGCGGTTTATGGCCCTGGTGCTGGAGTGGAACAAGGAAGTGGGAGAGTAAACACGGTGGAGCTCACACAAAGGCGAGGCCATGAGGGGCTGCCCGACACCTCCCTGGCGAGGGCATGGGTCAGCACGTTGGCACCTCTATGCTGAGGGGCACAGGCCCAGCCAACTCCTCCTGGGCTCTCCAGGAGAGCTCCTGGGGTGCCAGTGACCTGGGGAAGCCACCCAGTCAGCTGCCATCAATTGGGAGTGTGCATGGCTTAGAACAAGGATGGCTGCCACACCGTTTCCAGAGCTCTCCTCAGGAGCCTGGGATAATCAGCACTAATTTAGAGGGGGGAAAAAAGAGAGGAATTTACTCCTTGCCTCCTGTCTTGACAGTGGCATTTGGGAACAGCAGATCTGTGTATTGCTTGTGCTAACTCCGGAGAAGTGTCACTGTTGTGATTTTGGGGATCCTTTTACAAAGTTGACCCAGAATCTCATCCACCTGTTCTTTCTGGAGAAGCCTGTAAAAGTAAGACAAACCTAGAAAATACTGTATTTTCTCTGAACTTCAATTCCTGGAAGCAGTTACTCAGACTGTAAATGAAAGTAGGCCTTTCCATTTATGCTCTTCATTCCAGATGCTTTAGAAATAGACTGGAAGTGAAGCACATAAATTGTCACAGATAAACAGATAATGTCTCATAAAAGAAGATAAAATGTTTTCAGAAAGTGTGTGAACAGTTGTATATCTTCAGACAGCTCTGGGTGAATTGGTTTGGCTCAGTGCCAGTGTAGGTGCTCGAGGGTGCAGTGACAGGCTCGACGTGTGGACCTGCACCTTTTGGTTAGGTGAGAGTCACTTCAGACCGATGTGCCAGTGGGGCCAGGTGACTGGGCAGTGCTTCTGCAGTACCCTGGGTGTGACCCTGCCACCAACCACTTACGCAATGGCATTACTGGGGATTCCAGATTAGTGGGGATTCCAGAAACTTGGCCCTTCTGAGGGACGATCTCTTAATGAGGGATGACAAGAGCGACATCTTTCCTGGACCACTTCCCACATCTTCAACATTGCACAATTTGCATTGATTTTAATTAGGATGTTTTCTCTTGGGCTAGAAGTGGTTCTAACTATATGCTGCCTCATCAAACAATGAGTCTGCAGGGCAGCCTACATGGGTGGATGAAATGCTCCTATTAACTCTTGTTCTTTGATGACTGCATGATATGTGGGCACAGCTACTGTTAAGTGGAAAAGACTAGGAACTCAAGTGAAGACAATATGAAAACTTGCAAAGATAGGGGTTTATTTTTGCAGCCAGCAACACAAGTGACTGGCAAGTGTCTGGATGCACATATTTTATTCTACATCATCTGATAGAAAAAAGTCTGCACCCGTATTACAAAAGTTTCAGCAAATTTAATAGATGTACTGATAATTAAGATCAACGCTTGACATATCTAGCAACAATTTATATTGGCTCTGTTATGGACTGATTCTTTAAAATTATTAGTGAATCTTGAAGTATAATGAATACCTTCCAGTTGCCAACGACTTCACTGTTACAATCTGGGACTTGTTACAATCTGAAAAACTTGCCCCAAAGTTCTGAGCAGCTGGCGGGGGGGTGATGTGGTCAGCTCTGAATAGAGGTAGAGATTTCCCAAAGAGCTCTTGATAAAAGTCTGGCTGTAACTGTGTGAAAACTTGGAAGGCATTAACAGGACAGGTGGGGGACAGCTGGAAGTGGTATCACAGATAAATCCAAGTTGTGTTATGAATAAAATCTTTAGCCCCTTTGGCATTAATGAAAAAAGAAATTAGAAACTGGCCCTGTCAATTCAGAGTAAAAAAAAAAAAACAAAAAAAAAACCCAAACCAAATCCCCACATTTGAAATAGAATAGGGCTAGGAAAATAAAAAGCGAAACATCCAAAGAGTCATTATTGAAGAAATTAAGATACTTTCAGTCAGGGAGAAAAGGAATGCCATACAGGAGCAGAAGATTTGAAAATGAGATGATGTGTGGAAGTATCTAGACAGACTCTTGATCTTCTTTAGAAAGGGTCACCTTTAGCTTTGGTCCTTAGGTGTGAGTGAGAACCTTACATACTTGGCATAAGCCTGTTGTTTGCTCAGGGGAACCAAAGCAAAATGCGTGTTTTAGTATGGTGTTAGTGAGTGAGCTTCGCACTGATCTGTGTACAGAATCCTGTGCCTGGGGACAGCAGAGGTGTGAAGAAACATGCATGTTTCCATGGAGTTTGATCAAATGAATGGGAGCTCCTTTCAGTAGCAAAAATAGTCTGATTACTCATGGGTCTAATATATCCATTATCTTAAGTAGTTTTCTTTTCCCTCCCATGAAGTACAAAAGCTGTATTTGCTGTTGGGCAAGTACAATCATAGCAACCACCACAATGTGAAATCCGAGGAAGGGAGAAACCATAACCTTGATAGAGCTACTGTGGCATTACAGTAATAGGTGGATGCTGTGTGTGGTATATACGCCACATGTGCTTATGACAAGGAAGTGATTAACAGAATACTTGGAAACCTGTTATAATTGCTTAACCTATATAACTTTTTCAACCTATGTGTTCTTTTACACTCAGAAGGTCTGAAACATGGAGTCATTATTCTATAGTTATTCTCGGTTAAATGAAAGTCATGGGACCATCTGTGGAGTTGGTTTTCCTAGGCTTGTGGGGAAAAATTTTGTCTCCTTTTTTGTGTTTTGGGGTTTTCTTTCATCCTTAATGAAAGCCCAAGCCTTGGCCTTCCCTGTGGCAGATAAGGGCTGTGTTACCTGATATCATGAGTCAAGCTCTGCTTTTTAGATTGTTCCCCTGACAACCATGACCTGTCACAACAGATGGGGATAGTCCAGCTTATTTATTTCTTGAGCCTAAGAAATATTCCCGGAGAGAGAGACCACTTGGGCTAGGTGATTCTGGGAGATGGGAATTCTTGTTTCATTTGGACATGATCTAGTAAAGGGTTTTGCTGTATTTTTGCATCCTCTTGCATGCAGAATGGTGTTTAAGTCTTTGGGTCTATTGTCTTGCACCTGTATCACAAGGAGTAAATAGCACTGACCTCTGTAACAGATGTATTGCACATTTAATGTTTGCTAAGTGATTTAAATTCATTACATTAGAAATGTTGACTCTTTGTCTTCACAAGAAGTCCTGAGCTTTTAGATGACTCAAACTGTGTCTGTACAAAAAGGTTAGCATAAGTTGCATCCAGGGTTAGCTTTTTATTTTCACTTTTGCTTTTGCATACCATACTGCAGCTGTTCTGCTTCTAGACACTACGAATTTTGTGCTTTATTTTGATTTTAGGAAGTTTTCTAACTGCTCACCCACTGTATACTTGTATGTCAGTGAGCTGAAGTATTTACATCAATGTGCAAGGAACAGTTTTAAACTTGAGTGCAAATATAAATGCATCTGTTTGTCTTCATATAGTAGCAAGCTTACACACTCCAGTGTCCACCAGAAAAAGCTAGATGCTTCATATGTGTCATCATATCAAAAACTAATCCCTGTTTCTTCTGAGGCATAAGCAAGTCACTGTTTCTTCTGAGAAGCCTCATTTTGCAGAGGTCAGTGCCCATCAGAAGCTGGCATGCTTCCTGGGGTCTGTGCCAGTGGTGCTGTTGTTTCACGCTGTGGCAGCAGCATTACTGACCAACGCCTCAGTCAAATGCAGAGCTGCTGATACTCCTCTCAGCTGTGCTTTCTAATAAAAGCTGGTTCAGCTTTTTGTTGTCAAGACCACAAGAAGTTTTGCCAGCATCAGAAGTTTTGCCAACATCAATATTGAACAATTTCCCTGTGGCTCATAGTAATGAAGGGATTTCTCTCTGAACCAAGTGCAAATGTAAGTACATAATCCATGTAACAGAGAATTCCCCTGGAAGGTCATGTTGTCTGTTTTGCTGCACGCTAACCAAGCTTCACCAGGGTGACTCAGCTCCAGCTAAACTGTTCTAACTAAATGAGATTGGTTCTTAGCAGTTTTAGAAACTGTATTACACTTACACATCCAGCCCATGGATTTAGGGAGTTTATCAGTGAATGCAGAGTATCAGAATGATTTGTTTGGACACTGCAGGATCTGGTAGAACACAGAACTGAGACCCTGAGTAAGATTTATGTGGAGAATTATAGTCTGATGTTTAAGGGCCACTGGACCTTTGCTTAACTTTCAGGTGTGCATAAAGTTACTTACATTCCTACTAATGAGCTTTAATGCAGAAACATCAAAGCAAATACTGTGGTGTACGTCTGAAGGATTTACCAACCAAACTTGTCACCAGGCTCTCATGCTCATGAGGTGTACTCAGACATTCCCTGGATGTACTGGTCTGCTGGGTTGTATGCCATGCAGAGATCCCAGATATTCTTGTTTCCCCTCATATTCAAGAACGCCGTGATTATAGAATGCTCTTGTTTGTGAGATTTAAGGAGAATTGCCTTGCTTTTCTTTCTCTTATGTCTCATATTAGAAGAGTAACTTGTTGGGAGCAACAGAGGTTCTTCAGGTCAGAATTGGGATAGAGACTTCACTTTTATATTTCTGAAATAAGGTCTACAGAGTGTCTGTCTGCTGCAAAAAAATTCTGTCCATATTGGAAGGCAAGGCTTGTTCTTAGCTAGCATTAGCCTAGGGCTGGAGAAATAGAAAAGTCCTTCATGCAACAGCAATCAGAGAAAGTTCAAATAATATTTTAAATTCTGCTGTATGTAAACCCTTCTGACTTTCCAAATGTAATGCTAATCGTGTTATTTTCCACACTGTTCATGTTTATCATTATCAGTGGCCATTTGAGATGACTGGTAAGAGATGACTCAGAGCTTCTCATAAACCGAGTCTGGGAAACACAGATACCTTAATTAGGCTGTAGTTTTCTGGCTATTTGAATGAAATAACACTGACCACATCACACTTGTTGAATGGATAAAACTAGCCCTTTCACTGGCGCAGCATGCACATTCACCAGTTTTGAGTTGATGACGGAAATTAAGCCTGGTGGTGCTGTCAAGAAGCCAGGTAGATATCACTGTGATAAAGGTCCCAGGCTTCATTATTACAGGATATCCTGGGGCGCCTTATATTGCTCTATCTTTTTGAAACTATTGATTCAGTATGAAATACTTAAAATTTCAGCTGGTCAGAGAGACAGCAAAAAGAGTGTATGTCCCTGAGTACTGGCAGGGAGTTCTGTGCAGGTCTGAAGGGGGACTGGGTGTGAGGGAAGGTCTCACTTCATGGATATACGTCCTGTTTGAAGTCTGCTTTTTTTTGCAAGAGACTCATTTGACATAGACAGCCAATGTTAGAAGAGAATTTACATCTGTGACTCCTCCAGAGCATGTCCTTTCTGCACACCAAGCCTTTCTTGAGCAGTCATGTTTCTCACAGGTTTGCTTGGCTAACCCCTACTCAGTTCATCACCTTTCTGAGTCCTGTTCCTGGAGCACCATAGGCAGGGGATTCCAAACTCCCCAAATGCCAGAGAACCAGACACCACAGTGCTGTTCATTAAAACAATGTGGAAACGAGGCACTTCCCAATACTAGTGACATCAAGTTTTGCTTGCGTTATTTGTTTTCCAGTGGTGCTGGAATGGTTGAGCGCAAAGATTGATTTTAAATGGCTTTGTCTGCTCAAACTAGAAATTTATACAGACATAGGAATACCAATAATTTTCCAGTTGAGAAACATGAGATGAAACTGTTTTAGGGACTTTTGGTGTGGTAACTAGCATGGAGTGAAATAACATTGAGGTCAATGCAGAGTAACCATTGTGTCCTTGTTTATTTAAATCTTGTGTGTTGTTTGCAAGTCTTAATGTGTAATTTAAAATAGGGCTTTAAGACACCGTGAGAAATCAGTGGCTGATGTCCCTGACCCAAGGCAGACTGACGTGTCAGGGGTGGTTTAGTTACGTAAGTGTTCCTGTAAATCTCCAGTGGTGATTTCACAGACTCCTTAAGTGATGTGTTTCACTACTCATCTGCAACCACTAAAAAATTTTCCTTATGTCAAACTTTCACCTGTTGCAGTTTTGAACGTTACTCTTCTCACTGAGCATAGGAAGAATTTTTTTCTTTCCTTTGTATGACATATTGTCACATTTCTTCATGGTTTTTTCTAGACTGGATAACTCTGATTCTTTCATGAATTTGATTAGAAATCTGAAAGACTTGTACTACATTCGCATTAGTCTAAATTGTTCCTGAGGTGCAGTACTCAAAATCAACATAACTGTGTGAAAGATGGTTATCAAAACTAAGACAGAGAGAGAAAGCTGCACAAGCAAGTATATAATTAGAAGTTCCATTTAATATAAGAAAAATAACAGAGCCATCTTTCAGTTGTTATTTAACAAGTGGCTCTCCTGGTGTGAAAAGAAGTTATCTGGAGCTCAGCTGTCTTTCCAGCCACTCCACATTGCACCAGCACATCTTAAGTCGCTGTTTACAAAGAACACTGTGTGTGAAAGACAGGATTTATAAATATGCTAGTATTGGTATACCTTTATATTAACCCCCAAGCTTCCCTAGACCACCAGCTTCAAATAATGCAGACTTTCTGCTAGGTTGAAATTCCATTCTTTGAAAGGCTACTGAAATTGTAAACCTAAAATGCTTGAAATAATTAAAACATTGCTGTTGCTTCCTGCCTCACAAAGAACTAAATTTCAGCTAATTAATTCTTAAGGTAAGCTCATTAGGCACAAGCCTCTCTTTTCTACATATAACTAGAGAGAGGAGCGGCAGACCTTTTTCTTCTTTGCATACTTTCAGGGGAAAAATAAAGTTGTCTTAAGAGTCCTTAGCTTCTGAAGAATGGAAAAAAATCAGTGGTATGAGCTGCATACTTTATAGAGTTGGATTTTTATAGTTGGTTTTAATTACATGTAAGTGATCACAATAGTATTTGTGGTATTTTTATTCACTAGAATGTCATGTTGATATTTTTTAACATATACCACACTATGATCTATAAATTTATCAGCAAGGGGTTTTTTTGTGTGATTAGGTGTAGTATTTAGCAAGTAGGACTAAATCCATTGCTTAAGTTCAGAGAAGGTGCTGGAATGAACAGAACTTTCAAATGATTATCACATTACCAACCTTATAAGTCTTCCACTACAGTACCAGCTTCTAATGAGAAAGTGTTCCATGCTAATTTAAGAAAGCCTCAGAACTACTGAAGAGTGCTGACCAGTAGTAGGCAAATTTATTTCATCTATAATACATAAAAGATCAAGATTTCCTTTTGCAGAAACTGTGCTGAGAGTGCAACTGGGAATAGAATACTAGCTGATTAAGGCGTTGTTAAAAGACAACTAACTTTCAAAAATAGTTTAATTACTGATTAAAATTATTAGGCTTCAATGAAAAGCATAGTTATCATCCTGAATTAAAAGACCTTTAAAAGACATGAAATTAAGACAAATTCTCTCTTGGCAAAACCTTGAGAATCTGAAGCATAATTTCTGTTTTACTCATTAGTTCATCATACCTTGGGTCAGAAAACCTGTTTCTAACACTTGAGCAAATTGTCAAATACAAAGATTAACCTGAGATATGGTCAGTGAAATTGAAAAGTGAATAGAGTGGCTAATATAAATTTGGTGAAGAGAGTGGTTAATATAATAAACTTAGTGAAGATATTTCAGATATAAAGATAATAGCTTTTAACATTTACTTTCTGTCTTATGAACAGTGGATTTAATCAATAATATCACTGGATACTATAAGTTATTGAAAATAACTTGGAAAGCACCCTCATATTTAAGAATCAGGCTTAACCATCAGAGGTTAGTGTGAACATCATGGGGTAAATGCATGTAGCTTTGCAGCAAAGCACCATGGAAAAAGCTGACACCAGCTAGTAATCAGAATCAGCATGCCAGGGAAGGATGGACCTTGGGTATTTGACTGTCCCCAGTAAACCACAAACTTGTAAAAGAAGCCAATATATTCTTCACTAGTGTATCTTTGTAAAATTTTAATAATTTCCACAGAAGGAACTTCTTATGGGACTTCATAACAGCTACAAGGAACAAAATGCCAGAAACAGATTCAGGTTTACAGCAGGTGCTAGAGAAAAATAACATTACAATTGCAAATTTTGTTGCCAGAAGTTATCATTAACTTGTTTCCTGTACTAATACCAAAAGACAGTGACATTTCAAATCCACTGGAGCAACTAATAAAAATGGCACTTCAGGACATTTGTCAAATCTGATTGAATAACTGACATTTCCCAACTTTAACCTCTAAAATACAGAAGTACAAACAAGTTTATTTCAGCATAATTCTAAATCCAAACCTCAAAAATGGCTTCTGACGTTGTCTGAAGTATTAACTCTTCAGCACCAACAAAGTTTGTATTTTCTAGTAAGTTGGTTTTTTTGAAAAGAGGTTAAACCTTCGTCAGCATTTTAGTCACCCCTGACTATGGTTCAGGAAAATAGGCTACCTGTGATTTAAGTTTTCAACATGAATCTTAAGCAGCAAAGATCTAACATGACCCTCCTGAGTTTTTGTGTATCAAGATGATGATATATTTCACATGTATATAATTCATGTCTATATATACTATACACACTACACATACATAAATATATATAGCACATCTATGAGGGCTAAAAATCTTTTGCAGCTGTTCTTGTTAGTTAAGGTACAAGCACAATGATCAGGATTTACCAACCAAGAACTGAATATGCCAAACATTAAAATAAAGTCTGACACAATAGCTGTGCTTTTACTGTTCTTATATTTAATAGTGCAAAAAAACAAAACAAAACGCCAGTAGTTTACTATTTAGGATATTCCTAATTCTAAAAATATTTCCATTTGCAACCAAAAGTGCAGCAACTGTTTTTTTGCAAAAACATCAGGTAAAATATTGAAGGCCAAATTATTATACTCTTAATAATGTTTTTGTGGAACTGAATTATAAAACTAGCAGTCCTTTATACAACCTTAAGAATAAAGCTTTAAAAAGATCTTTTGCCAAACATATGGGCAGCATGTAAAAAGCAAATATAGTAAGTCCATTTGGAGATCAAGCTGTACAAAAGTCAACATGTGCTAGTAGTTCTCTGTGCTGGCTTGTTGGATATAACACTTTACATCTGGGACACTCAAGAAAACTTTCATCCAGGAGGCCTGACTGTTTCAGGGAAGGACTTCTGTCATATGTGGTCAGCTTCTCATCAAATAGAGCTTGCAGATCTTGTGATTCCACGTGTCCAGATTCCCGGAGTTTCTGGAAAAGGAGGAGCTTTAGTTGAAGACTGGAACATACATGTGCTGATCAAATACCCTAGGAAAAAACATTAAGGCTTGATGGCACACAAGCCTTGTGTGTATTACGGCAGTAAGGACTCTGTCTTGTTCACCGGCAGCAACTCTGAGAAGAATGATGCAGCCTTGTCATCGTGCAACAGACAAAACTAGGTAACACACTGTGATGCAAAATACAGTTGTGTTCCCTGCTCAGGAACCTGCTGCAGCACTGTAGGAAAAGCAATGCCTGGCTAGCTGGCTGACATGGGGTTCTGCTCCTTGGGACCACATACCCGAAGGAGCTAAGAACAATTACTCACTACACTTGAAATAAGATCCCAAAGTGAGAAGAAGTATGTTTATGCAAACTCCCTGACTAAATTCACTGCACGTTATTCAGTACATACCAGAGGTTCCAGACGGGATATTTGCTCCCTGGCCTTGCGCAGTTCCTTGAGGACTTTATTTAACTGATGCTCCAAGTTCTGACGATCGATTTTTCCATTCTCTAAGTCTGTGGTGCATATCTGGATCTGGCAGCCCCACAAAGTCAAAAATAAAGAATTAAGGTCAGAATGATTCAGAATAGAAAGAGTATTTTCCATTACTATATTTAAAGTCAGTTTTGCTTTTGCAATCATATCCTAAAACGGGGTTAAAAGGAAAATTTAAAAAAAAATTTAGAATCACTGGTTGCTTCCACTGCAATGACATTTGTAAATATCCAGTTTATTAAATCTCCCTTAGTATATGTGCAGTTTAAAGTTGGTTTGGTTGAAGGGTATTTCAGTTTGGACAGAAACTATGGATAACACAGTACACCCAAGCTTAGCATATTTTCTTTTCCAGTAACATCCCTTAAATCTGTAAAAATTTACTTGAAAAAAAATAGAGAAAATTGAAAAGATGGCAATGCAATTATTTCTATAGCTTTAGTTTTTAAGATATTTCCTGTACCTTTTCTGAGGTTGTAACTGTTGAACAAGTGATTGTGGAGAAAATAGTGTCAGTTTTGAGAACACACTCTTTTCAGTAAAAGGATGTGTCAAAATTTTTAGAAGCATCAAGAGATTATTCATAGTTGAATATCCATGCCTAGTATTACTTTATTTAATATACTAATCATTCTTATATTTGAAGCTAGCCTAGAAAGACTTTATGCATAATGCAGATTAAATATCAGCATCTTAGCATGTAACTGGGTACCTGTTGTTCCAACAAAGCTATCCTTGTGTGTTCCTCTTTCTGTCTGAGCAATGATTTATGAAGAAGTTGTACCTGCAAGGCAGAGGAACGCTTGTAACAAACAACTTTCATATACAGTAGTTAATAAGCTTAAAAAAAATAAGGAAGCCAAAGTGGGATGGAGGTAAATTTTACATTCCCACACCAACAGAAAATGTATGTCTGTTATGTAACAGCCAGACCCAATTAAAATAGCTGTATTTCCCTGAGGAAAACCCCACGGAAAAATCATTATTGCACTGAGAAAGGGGAATGCAGGATAATGTTATCAGTAAAAAAAGAAACGCAAAACTGAAGTTTCCTAGGGGATTGCCAGGATGCTGACAAAAATTACACACAAAACCTATGTTTGCACTAACATGACATGGTGTTAATGATACCAAATAATGCAACTTTTTTTTTTAATAGAAGAGAATAAGCTTAAGGCTTAGAAAGTACTATACTATAATGGTTAAGTAAATGCATACATTAAAATATCCTCTGCTTTCAGCACGTATCAACTTTTATGATAATGCTGTTCTTCAGATTCAAAAAAATAAAATAAACATATTTTAATGATTATTAACCAGTGAGAACTAGCCTTGTTTAGAGAGCTGAACTGTTGCTCTGGTTTTAGCATACTTTAGTGCCTAGTAAATTTTATTCTCTTATTCCAAATTTTAGTTCCACATTGCTTTATTATTGACTCCAAAATTCTAGTACCAAGTCTATCTTATTTAGATGCCCTCAGGTCTGTCTTTCAAGGACTACTTTGCAGTTTGCCTTCAGCAGATAGGTAGTCATGACTTCACATTCACAAGAAGAAACAATTTTTTTTTGTTTGGTTAGTGCCACCATGCTGATAGGAATATTCCAAGACACCACTGTAATTCTCCACATAGCATAAGTGGCAAAGTCTTATGAGTACTCCATACAAAAGAGATAAGCACTGAGTATTTTTAAAAACAGACAGACAGCACATACATGTCTTCCCCCACCTCTGAGCAGCCACAGTGGGCTCATCACTGGGCTCAAAATAAAAAAGAATGTATTGTAGCTGCCAGGTGACAGCAAATACCAGTGATACCCCATAGTCAGGAGCACATGATAAAATGAATTGCCACTTTTCCTATTCTCATTCACTATTAATCTGGAGGATAAACTACATTAGGATCAATTCAATACTTTCTCACTTCTCCCTTGTGTTCGACGAGACCAGAGAACAGGTGAAAAAGAAGTTCCTTGTTTAAACATCTCAGTTTTCACCATAAGGACATGAGTTACCAGAGTGAGTGATGGGCCACTCTGATTAAGCATGGCTTTTCATCTCTCTCAGTTCTTTTTTAATGATCTCAAACCTCCAAATGCACCCACTTACCTGACAAGAAAGATCTTCAGCCTTTTTTTTTCCTTCTCTGAGCTTTTCTTTCATAGTTTCATTTTCTTGTTTTAGTCTCTGCATTTTCTCTTTCATTTTATTTTCATTTTCTTGAGTCCTCATTTCAACAACCCGTTGCGACTGCAATAAGGCATTTAAGCTCGTTATTTCTCCTTTTGCTTCTTCATATTTCTTTTTTAATTCAATAAGTTCAGATCTCAGCTGGATTATAGTGCATCTTTCAGTCTCAAGATCCCTCTTAGCAGTCAGTAACAGCTGGTCATAGTATTCTTGCTTTTCCTCTTGTAGATGACCTTAATGGGTCAGAAATAATTGAGTTAGTAGTGTGGAAAAAAAACCCCACTTAAAAAGCAGAGCACTAAATTCTCAAGCATTTTAAGGCTTATTAATAGAAATTGATGCAGTAGGCTATTACATAGGTCAGATTAGCACCAAACTCTAGTTAAAATAGCTTTCAATATTTATAGGGCATAAAGTCACCTTACCAATACAGTTACTAGAAAATTGCAACGCATCATGTACTTAATATTCTGTGTTACAGCTACTTCCACCAGTAACCCTTACAGCAATATCCTTTGGCCCAAAAACACAAGCTTCATGACCCACACAGTCCTTATATGGCCTCGTGCTTTATATTGACATGGGAATCTGACCCAAAGACTAGATTCTTACTTCTAATTTTAGGCTTCTTAGCATTACTCCCTCCCCAGAGATACTCTGGGGATCTGATGGACTCTATTTCACTGCTGTTGACCAAAGTCAGACTATCCACTGTTTTTTGCAGACCATTTTCTTCAAATTGTATGCCATAATTTACTTCTAAATAGCAAGTAGAAAGAAGAATAATTTTTTTGGTAAAAAAAAAAAAAAGCCTGCTTCTTGGTTAGTGACTGTTACTTAAACCAGTTAGTGACTGTTACTTAAACCAGAGTTTGAAAAATTTCTGCTTGTTGACACAAGGAAAGTTTGGTAAGTAGGAAAAACTTAAGAGGCCGTATGCAGAATTCAGTAGTAATACCAAATATACCTAGCAGAACAAGAAATACAGAATTTCATGAGATTTGCAGATTTTTGGCACTGCAAGTTTCATGACTTTGATACTGTTACTACTGAAGATTTACCCTATTTCTTCATAGTGTAATTTACTAGCAAGTGTTTCTTGCTTGACTGTTCTGCCTTCCCTGAGCTATGAACTAAGCCTTACCTTCTCATTAGCAATATTCCTTTATAGGGTGGTGACATCCTCAGATAGATCAAATGTTTCCTTGGAAAAAGCTGTCATATCTACTTTCAACTTGCTTAGCTAGGTTCTTAGAAACCTGGATTTCTGCTACTGTCTAGCTGCCTGAAGAGAGGAACTTTCTTACACCTTAACTTCTAGTCTCCTGGCTGCTCTAATGACAAAGCTTTGACTGCAGCAACTCTTGAGCTACATTTCCTGGTGAGCTACTTCAGTCTGTCGCCCTCTAAAAATACTGTTCATAGATTTCTGAACAGCACCATCCAATATTATGATGATATTTTACAGTTTTCCAGAAAGATTCAAACAACGATACAGAAACCAAGCCACTGCATGTGAATTACTAGGTGGCAAGTCTGTGGGTATGCTCTTACCCCACATGACAATAGCTCTATTCAATGAATTTACCTTGCAGGTCACCTGCAGCATATATTAAAATAATAGTTTGATAATAAGAAAAGCAAGTTAACACCTTCTGGTTCTTCTACTCAGTGTAATTTTAATTTTATTAATACTGAGAGGGTGTGCCTTATTGGGCACAACAAGGAAGTGAGCTGGAGGTGGCCAGATCCGTATTGCGAAACACTGTCTTGGACAGGTGCCAAAACCCATCACAGGTTTTCATGCCCTGTAACAACTGCTCAGGTGAGTAAAGAATGTGGCAACCTTGAGTCATTTTTATAATATTTATTTTGAAAAAAGTAAATTCAAAAAAATCTGATCCACACCTAGCTAATAAATCCTTAATGCTTCCATTATGTCAGTTGAAAGTGTACTTTGAAGGATGGGAGATGTACATCTATTTGCCTCAACACTTTCCACAAACAGAGAGGTTGCTAATAGAGTGTCAAGGCTATTAAAAACCATCTTTGAAGTGGATAAGAACACGAAGTACTGTTGGTAAGTAACACAGCTAGATAACAGGAAGCAAAAAAATAATTACTTAACCAAGTTTCACCACTAAGGCAAAGTGTTGAAAACAAAGTCTTGATTTTGTATAACTGTGCTATTATTTGTTTGCAGAAAATTTATTCTGTAGAGAATTATGGTTTGGGTCCCTTGTGGGGAAAAAAAATAAAGTCAATACCTTCTGAATTTATATCTTTAGGTTCTTGTTGGCTAACTATTTCTGACTTCTGTTCAAGTTCAAAGATCCTTCCAAGCAATCCCCTGACATATGCTTCCCGTTGCTGGTCATACAGGAGCCACTGCTGGTTTTTCTCAAGAGCCTTCCGGAAAATGAACAAAGAACAACAAAAAAAGGCTGTTAATTTATCAGATTTTAAAAGTATTTGTCTTATTTCTTAAAAATGTTAGAAGTTATACATTTCACAGTTTAAAGATAAGCTGGTTAAGTCTGTTGCAAATTGTAGTAATCTCTGTGCAATACATAAATCCATCTTCATTTGGAAAAATAAGTCAGGATGCCAAGCACAAGTTAAAACTGCAGCAATATTAAATACTGATTAGCTTACTTCTTGGAATGGGAAAATGAGGAAAGAACAAAGGCTTTCATGAATCATGCCTAGATTATGAAGAATTAACTATTCAATCTGGAATATAAAATAATAGACCTTGAAAATGGAATAAAATAAAACTATCATTGCAACTTAAGAGTTTTTAGAACAAGGACATGGATTTTTAGCTGATTTGATCATAGAATTATTCAGCTTGGACAGGACCTCAGGTTTCTGATCCAGCCTTATGATATCCCATGCAGTGTCAGACAAGGTTCAAGGCTCCTGATTTGTCAGCAACCACTTTGTTCTGATAGCCTAAGCAAGGTTTTTCAATGATGAAAATCTTAATCTTTTATTTTGCAAAGTTTGTTTTTCAATTTAAATTATTGTCTTATCACAAAATAATTTTAGATATTGTATTTTAGAGGGAAACATACCCTCTGAGGTTCCATACTATCAAAAACGTATATGATGATAATTTACATTCTTATGCATCTCACTACAGATGATGTTGTACGGGAAACTTACATCTTTCAGTTGTCTTTCAACTTCAGTGCTGTTTATTACAGCTTCCTGCAGACAAAGAACAACCTGTTAGTGTTGTTTAAAACAGATGGCTGAAACAACAAAGCTACTGCTGTATAACTATTAATTTCACACAAACAGCATAGGACTATTTTAAAAATGGAAACAGATGCATACATGTGCCTTTCGTGTTTAAAGATCTTTATAGTTGGTTGTTGGTTTTTCTGAAGGATCTAATATATAGAAAACCATTTAATACATTTAGAATAGACTCTTCCGAAAAATCACGATATTTAGGATACTATTTAAGTACACACAAAAAAAGTGGTTTTTCTATTTTCATATCTCTTCATATGTTTGACAATAAGCCAGACCTGCAGGAGTTGTTGGGAAAGCTACAGAGACCTTCACAGCTTCACTGGAATAACAGGGAGATTGTAAACATTTGGAAAGTCACTCAAGCCTGTCTGGAACCATAAGTACAAACTGACTGATTTTCTGAGACCTCATCCACAGTACAGTGGTTGAAACGGGAGTCTAAATCTAGAGAGTAGTTAAACAGTACTTAAAAAGTAGATTACTACCCAAATCCAAACTACATTTTTCCAATGTTTTCCTATGGGTTTTGGAACATGGTTTACAACAAATTTTATTACTGAAAAATAGAGGAGCTTTGAATGCAATTATTAAACTTCAGCACTTCCTAATGAAAATAGGATTTATACACTACAATTTATATTAACATTAGAATCCTGCCTCAGTGAAAACTGTGTCATACAACTGTTGTTTCTATTTCAGAGCTCATATGCCACCTAGCAGTTTCAAGCAGCATTGCTAGACTTGTTTTCAAGTTTTCCAAGACATCCAGTGAAAACATCAGTGATATGTGTTGTCCTCTGTTGGTAGATCAATTAAAATTTTAAAAGAAAACTAAGGTGTTAAAACAATGGGTATTTTTGTAGATTATTGTTGAAAATATCATGGAAGTCTGCTGACTTTACATACATTTTAAATTCTCTAACAGTTCAAAATCTCTTAAAATTGAAAATAAATACATTGCATTTAAAGTGGTATTTACCAATATATTCCATTATTAGAAGTGATATGCATTATCATTCAAAAGTCACAGATTAAGGTATTATTCCATGTATTTGGCTAAAGCAGAATTTCTAGAACTTGCTCAATTTCCAAGTAGAGCACAGGGAACCAGCACCATCTGCAGGTCAAAAGCTGGAAAAGAAAGACTTACAGGCCCCTACTTTCAGGCATCAACTTCCCTGTGCCCCTCACTGAGATACTACTGAATTTCCATGGAACATTAGACCAGGGAGGGGTGGAAAAACAACTGTCAAAAACTAAATGCACTTGTAAATGCTGCCAAGGATTGGGACCATACCTACTGACCACTTTACATGAGGAGAAACTCATTATTCCTGTCCTACCTTGTGTCACAGTGAAGTATTTACTGCGTGTGATGGTACAGAAAGTACAGACAACTAGTTTTAAGAACTAAGACAAAATGAGGACTCATAAGAGCAGAGAAGAGAAGGATATTCTCATGACTGACAGGGAATTAGGTGGGGAGCTTAGTTTGTCTTCCTTAGTGCCCCACATCTCTGTTACTTCTGCCTTCTCGGTCTGTCTAATCATTGAGCACACAAATCCAAGAGGGGCAGTGTATTTGCTTAAGCAACAGTGGATCATTACCTGTAGTATCACTAGTCACACTACCCATGTGTGAGCTTGAATAAGGGACCTTGCAGTATAGAATGAGAGAATTCCCTCCCCAGGTGTGTTGCTTGAAGTTATACTCCCTAACTGTTCTTCATTTAGCATCCAATCTGGATACCATCTCTCTTCATACAAGAATATTTAAGCATGCAATGCAGCTTGTAAGAAGAATAAAACCCTATCCTATTTTATAACAAGTATTGGTGCTTAAGGGGCACAAACTCCAGTTTGCAATTGCAACATTTCTTCAGTTCTTACCTGAGGTGCCTGAGAAGTGCTGCTGGCTTTGTTCTCAAGATCACAACATTTTGCCATGACAGCAGATAAATTACATTTTAACCGGTTAATTTCTTCCGATAGAGAACAAAGTAACTGTTCTCTCCTTTCTGCTTCTTCTATTTTTTCCTCTAGTTGATTTTGTAGTAAGGAGACTTCACTATTCTTGGTTTTGGACTTAAGCTTGTCTCTCAGTTGTTGGATTTCTCTGTCTTTCTCTCCAATAAGATGGTTGTGTTTTTCCTTTTCTTTTTGAAGGGAAAGTATTTTCTAAATGAAACAGAATAAGAAAGTGACACAAAAGACTAAGTTAGTCTGTGCAAGAAATGCATTAGCAAATTTACGATAGTTTGAGTGATCTGAGCAAACAGGCCTAGTGGAAGGTGTCTCTGCTCATGTCAGGGGTGTTGGAACTAGATGATTTTTAACGTCCCTTCCAACCCAACCCATTCTATTATTTTATCATTCTATGATACTCACTGTCTTCTCTCTTGGCCTTTAATTAGCTGAGAATATTACTTTTTACTCAAAATAGACAATACTAGAGAGATCATCTGAAGTAATAGTAAAACCAGTCTGAAGTAGATAAAACAAGAAAATAATGCAAAGAACCAAGTTTCACAGGCTTGGTAGGTACTCAGTTTTGTATATGGATACAAATCACTATGTATATGTATACAAATTCACATCAAATGTGAACCTTAAAACACAAGCAGTACAAGAACTCACAAATATTTTCAGAGAAGAGGTTGGTGCTACATTCCTTAGTATATTTCTTAGTGTATTTAGTACCTTTTGGAAAGCAGCAAAGCCTTCTTGCAAACTACATGGTAGTAAGCGAAGTTATAAAAGAGTTATAATAAAGCATTCAGGAGAAGGATCCCGTTTCCCAAATTATCTGGCCCTTTAGCTCCAAAATGTGCTTTAGTAGATATTTTCAACAGGCACTTTCTTTTCAGTGGGTCTCCAGCACAGGTAATTATTACAAAGAATTTGTGTTGCATTTAAGACACCCTGGGGCTTCCCTTGAACTTCTCATGTGAGAGCATCTAATTTTTGGTGAGAAAGGCTGATGCTGAAATCCTACATATTGACAAGTTGTTAGAAGATGACAAAGAAATTGAAAAAAATTGAATTTTAGGGAGCTTCATTGAGGGAGTGTTGAACACTACAGAGTGCTCACTAAAATTCAACTACTGACACCAAAGAGTATATGGTAGATCTAAACATGCCAGTGATTTTCCACCAGTAAACTAGGAACCCAATCTTAACCAGCACTGAGCAAGCAGCAAATGCTAACAGAGACAGCAAATACACTAAGGTATTTAGCCACAATGGTACATGAGCTGCCCGGCCAAAGCTGATCCTTGGCCTAGGATTTCTCAACTGACATTGTGGCAAAGACACAAGAAAAGCCTTTTTGCCAAAAGAAATGGCCTAAAATATTAGTATACGTAGTCTCTATTAGCTGTATTCCTTGAAAGAGTCTACTTGAAGTTTCCCAGTCCTTCTGGGAAGCCTGACAGTATGTGATTTAGTCACTTATTAAGTTTTGAACTTTCTCTGCAATCACAGGTTTTACCTTGAGCGGATTTGTAGTCTTAGCTTCTGCTCTTTGGTTGCAATGAAGAATAATGTAGGGACTAGAGTACAGTTTTATTTACCCTTAGCTGAGCAGGAGCTTGACAATTCAATTGAAGCAAACACTCCATACTTCTTGGCATGTTCTTAGACAAATGTTTGCAAACATAATGCTCTTTGCAGGAAGTGCTTAAAATAATTCTCCTGGACACGTGAGGACAGGTCTTAATGGACCAATTGGCACCTCTGACCTCAAGTTTATGTATTTCACAGCCTTGTCAGATGGGTGTTTTATTAGTTCTGTCATCGCAAAGGTATCTGAGAATGAGAACGCCAAGCTAAAGGTTTGCCTGCAGTGCCCAACGCGGTCAGCTCACCTGGAGGAGGCCGCTCCGCTCCGCCTCGGCCGACCTGCCCATTGCTCGCAGCTCGCTCCCGGCCGCGCTCTGCCGCTGGCCCTGCTCCAGCCCGCTCTCACTGCTGGGGCTGCCCGACTTCAGGCCCCACTTGCCAATAATTCGGTCCTTGGCGGTCTTGGGGTTCATCCTCGGGCGCCTCTGGAGACCGAGCGCGTCGTCACGGAACGGCGGTTGCTTCTAGCGGGTGGGACATGGCCCCGACAGCCGCGAACACTCCGGATCCCACCGCGGGCCCCGCAGCTGCTCCGTGGGGCCGGGCGGGCCGCGAACACTCCGGATCCCACCGCGGGCCCCGCAGCTGCTCCGTGGGGCCGGGCGGGCCGCGAACACTCCGGATCCCACCGCGGGCCCCGCAGCTGCTCCGTGGGGCCGGGCGGGCCGCGAACACTCCGGATCCCACCGCGGGCCCCGCAGCTGCTCCGTGGGGCCGGGCGGGCCGCGAACACTCCGGATCCCACCGCGGGCCCCGCAGCTGCTCCGTGGGGCCGGGCGGGCCGCGAACACTCCGGATCCCACCGCGGGCCCCGCAGCTGCTCCGTGGGGCCGGGCGGGCCGCGAACACTCCGGATCCCACCGCGGGCCCCGCAGCTGCTCCGTGGGGCCGGGCGGGCCGCGAACACTCCGGATCCCACCGCGGGCCCCGCAGCTGCTCCGTGGGGCCGGGCGGGCCGCGAACACTCCGGATCCCACCGCGGGCCCCGCAGCTGCTCCGTGGGGCCGGGCGGGCCGCGAACACTCCGGATCCCACCGCGGGCCCCGCAGCTGCTCCGTGGGGCCGGGCGGGCCGCGAACACTCCGGATCCCACCGCGGGCCCCGCAGCTGCTCCGTGGGGCCGGGCGGGCCGCGAACACTCCGGATCCCACCGCGGGCCCCGCAGCTGCTCCGTGGGGCCGGGCGGGCCGCGAACACTCCGGATCCCACCGCNCCCACACTCAGCTCCTGTGCCCCATACTCAGCTCCTGTGCCCCACACTCAGCTCCTGTGCCCCATGGGTCAGAGCTCCTGTGCTCCTCCACTCACGGCTCCTGTGCCCTCCTGTGCTCTCTCTGTAAAGAATCTGTCTCATATCCAGCCTACACCTCCCCTGGCAGAGCTTNGCCCAGCCCCGGCCCGGGAGCCGCCGCCGCTTCCGGGAGTTTGAATCGCGCGGCTCCGTCTCGTCACTGGAGGGCTGAGCGTGGAACTGCCCTCAGTGTCCTCATCCCTCCCTGAACGCGTCCTCCTGTGCCCCAGGGCTCAGCNAGCCTACACCTCCCCTGGCAGAGCTTAAGCCCGTGCCCTCTTGTCCTACTGCATCTATACTTTAATAATTTCCTAAGAAATCCGCTCCGTCCAGCCTGTTCTGTGAGGCAGCCGCAGCATTTGCTGCCCGCCACGTCTGGGTTGTTCCGGAGCCCGACGGGAGGGGGAGAGCTTCCACTGATTTTGGGGACCGTCCTGGGTTGTGGCTGCAGGCTGGCACCGGGGCAAGCCGAGAGCGTTTGCCAACAATGAGGGTCTGAAAATCAGGAGGAAAAAAATACAAGCCATCGTGACATTTCATACCGTGGTACAGCGAGATGCAGATGCGATTTCTCCTGAGTAGCAGAGTCGTGTTTAGTGTTGATGTTGCTTAATGCTAATTCTTGCCGTAGTTACAAGAGATTTACCACGCAGCTTAAGAGTAAAAGCAACCAAGAAAACCCCCAAAGAAATCTGCACTCTTTTTGCACTGTGTCCCTTCTGCTGCAGGATTTCATTAGCGAGAGCTCTTGTGCAGCAAGACAGAGCTTGGTGTCAATTTACAGGACTTTTTTTTCCCTAGATTGAGTGGCTAGTCCGTCATAGATCCACCCATAGACCTTCTTGCTATAAACCAGCAATTCCCTGCCTCCTCTTCCTGCTAACATTTCAGTCCAGAAGTTAAAGAGTGTGAAACTGAAGACCTCTTGAATGTCTTTTGTAACAGTCGGCATTTAGGCAAGACGGGAAGCAATGCTCCGGGTAATTGTGGAATCTGCTACCAATATCCCTAAAACCAAGTTCGGGAAACCAGATCCTATCGTTTCGGTTATTTTTAAAGGTAAGGAAAGCTATCATTAATGTAGTCAGGGAGTAAGTTTTGTGAAAGATAGTGCCTTTTGTAAGTATTTGAAAATCTGTGAAAACGTGTTTTCCTGAAGTTGTATCTGATGCAGTTTTAGGGAAGACTGTTTAATTAGAGAGACAGAAGTTACCTGAATGAAGTTGGAACTGGGTGGGGTGCATTGGTCTGTTCTGTCCAGCTGTGCTTCTGTTTCAGGATCCACATTTTACAAGCTTTTGCAAAGACTTAGCCCTTTGCTTTAGAATCACAAATCTAACTGCATAGATAAATTCATATTTAATTCTGGTATTGAAGATTACGTTGTTTTCCAGCTAAAAAATCCTTCTTGCCTTGATCACTTTGCACAGCCACTGCTCACTGTTACGTGTTTTTATTGTGACTGGTTTGTTGTTGTTATCAGTAGCATGTTGAAGAATAGTAGTACCATTACTGAAGGTGTTTGTTTTTATTTTAGGTTTGGGGGTTTGTTGGTTTGGGTTTGGGGTATTTTTACGAACTGAATTGCACTTCAAAGTTTTGCCTGCTGAGACTATTTAAAGATTTTGGAAGGAAACCACATTTCACACTTTCATTGCTCATCAGTTTTATGGGAAAAGAAGACAGTGTGATAAAATTAGCACATCTGTGTAAAGTTAATTATGTTTTACAGTATACTTTACCTATTGCTGGAATTTCCTCAGTTGGCTAGACTAGAGAAACTTGATTTCAAGTATTGAATTGTCTCTAAGGTGCCAATGCCTCCAAGCAATTTTGGATCATGTAATATGTTGAACCTAACTGTGACCAACAGGCATCTTAATTCCTGGTGACCTGGTTTCATAAGTTTGGGGTTTTTTACCCTACTGTGTGTTAGAACAACTGGCAGAGCCTGTCTCAGGAGCTTTTGGAACTTCCTAACTCTTAAAATATGATTTTATTTGCCCTGCAAAAAGTGATGATATCATAATTTATCTGGTTTTTTTCCATATTCTGGTGCTTCCTAAGTATCCATATTCTCTTTTCAGTTCCTTGCCCTTTTCTTTGCTTCTCTCTTAGAGGTTTGCCTTTGTGTGTTGCTTCTGTTGTTGCAGTTTTATGCTCCAGAGTTTGTTTATGCCTTTGCTTCTTTGTCTTAAGTGTCTGTTTAATCCCTCCTTGCAATCTTCTGTTCCTTCTGTGTGCTCTACTGCATTTCACTTTTACCTAGTAAATACAAGTCATAGATTTTTTTTTTCTTCTGCATTGCTGGGTTTGTTTTTCAGTCTTTCAGTTATCAAAACACAGCAATTGGACAACAGTCATTGAAGGAATGAGTTTATCCTTTATGTGCTGTAACTGGGATTTTTAATGTTCACAAACATGCTTAACCAATGCCTTAAATACAACTTTGAAATTGTGACAGGATTTTAGTAGGATATTTAATTCTTCATTATCCTGCCACTTCTATTTATATGGTTTTACTACATGCTAGCAGTCTGATTTTTTGCATTCTGTCCAGAGTCATTAAAGGGGGACAGAAAACACCAGGGTTTTGCCAGCTATTAGGCAGCTCTGATTTAATTTGTGAGTGGAGTGACTGATTGCCAAATGCCAAGGCGTAGGGACCATATCTGAAATGTGTTGAACTTCTGGTTGTTTATGTTTATAGATGTCTTTCTATATACACTGCTGGTTCCTCTCTCACTTTGTTAATGTGTAGAGATGGGAAAGATTTGGGAAGATTTATGTCAAAGGGCATCAGCCTTTAACTTTGCTGTTAAAGTTAAGTTCCCTACCCAGTGTAGCTCCTGGGTGACATAAAAACACATTTGGGAGTGAATTTTCTAGACTGGGAAAACCTCAGGTATTTGCAGGACTTTAGCCATAGCACTGCAGTATACTTTCATGTTCTTTTAGTGAGAAGCACTCATTTGACAGAAAATTGCTGTGTAAGTTGACATTTCATTAAAGAGTATTTTGTTCAACCTTTAATTTACAGAGCCTTTGCTGATGCCATGTTTGGTAAATTTAAGACTTCCATGAAATCACACAGTGTCTCTGAGGATCAGACCTTTACGGCTGTGCTGTAAAGCAAAAGCTCATGATCCTACAACTGTTAATATGAAAGTGACTGCAGAGCCTTTATATGTTAAGACATAAGTTAATATGGTTTTCATCTGTGAGTAGAATAACTTCATAAAATCACAGTCATTACAATGATTTATATTAACTCCATATTAAGAGGAAATAGGCAGCTGTTTCTGTTCCGATATCTTACAATAGATGAGGGTTTGTGCAAGCATTTGACTCTTTTTTTTTTTTACACATTTATGTTCAGTCCAGTGGGATGGAACTTTTATTTGCTTTTAGAACAGCTCACTGTTCAAAGAGAACTACACCCTGAGAGTAAACGAATATCGCTGTCTGGAACTGGGTGCAGTTCTTGCAGACTTCTGAGTTCATCATCTCTCAGCATGAGACAAATTATTAGTCCAATTAATATGAAAAACTGCTGCCACTTACTAAAATGGCACTAAGTGGTAGTGATTATATCAGAATAATTGTTTTGGTTTGTTAGATTCTTGACTTAGAGTGTGAAAATTGACTCAACTTGTATGTGCACTCAATACTAGGACATTTAGTGCTTTGATCATTCCTTTTTACTGCCTCATTGCAACTTATGGATTAAAAACTGAGATGAAATGGCATTTAGCTTGATTGGACCAACTTGGATAAAATTTCTTTTTCCATTTGTGCTTAATCTTAGAGCTTTCCAGCAGGCCTGCAGCAGTGCATAGCTATGTTAGTTTGTATTTCAGTGTGTGAAAAAAAAGGGTATTAGAGTGCAGTTATTCACTAAATTTATATTTTCTGGTTTGCAGAGAACTAAAATAGTTAAATTTAATTTCCTGGGTTTTGGAGGTTTTTGAAGATCTGCCCATTTGATCCTGCACTTTCTGCAGGATTCTTCTTTCACAAAAGTTTTATGGAAAACTTAGTTAACTGAAATGTGATTCTCTCTCGAATCTCAGACTTAGGACTGTTATAAAAGATAATATTTGCTTCTGCTATTCCACTCCTGATGAAATAGATTAAAATGCTATTTATAATAGAAGAAAAAATTTAAGATGGAAGCATTGGTTGTTTTGAAGAACTGTAATTATCTTTTTGATGCTGGAACAGTTATTATTTAAGCAGCTCATCTTGAATGAATATTTTTTAACAGAGTCAACTCATTGGCCAGTAAGTTCTTATTACAGTCATTTCCAATTGAGAATATTGGTCAGCATGTAGTAGTTTAATGCCTTGATCAAGATAAAGCTAGTAGTGATTTCTTCTACATTACCACAGCTATTGTAGTTAAAGAAAAAAGTATATAAAGTATACTTGAAACCATTATAATTTCTTATTTCTTGGCAGGGCCCAACTAAAAATGATGACTGGCCATATCTTACAGCTTATCCTGGTGTGGTTCATAGTCTTTGTTGTATAGCTGGAATCATTACCAGCAGAGGAAGATGGGCTAAGGGCCTGAAACTTATGTGAACTCATGGAATAACTGAGCAGTCCTTCTTACCCTCCCTGACAATGCATTTTTTCATTGGAAAGAAAAAGAGCTTTGCCAACAGCTTAAAAACCAAACACCACCACCACCCTGTGCATTAAAATACTGATAATAGTATTATAAAAGAAAAGTCAGTAAAGTGAATATATGCAAAATACATCCATGAGTAATGTGAATGCCATGCTTCTACTGATATGAAAATTGCAACTAAACCCCAATGTAAGCTGTTTCCCAGGGTTTTTTTAATCCAACTTTCACACAGATGCATAATACAAAAAGTTTTTTTCTCATTATAATCTAGAATAAGCATATTGTTACTGGAAACATAAGTCTTATTCTTGCATTTATGAAAATGGGTTGTTCGGAGTGGAAAATTTTGCTTCTTGTCAAGAATTGTGTTGATTGTTTTTTGAGCCAGGGCTCTCCTTGCCTTAGAGAGTTACATTTGAGCTTAGGCAGGGATGGTAGGACCTTTATCCTTTAGTTCTGCCAGAATCAGGTCTGTGATTCACTATCTCCTTTACAAGCAGCTGAAACTGTTCATTTTTCCAGCAGCACTGAAAACATCTTTTCCCTGACTCTCAGTTTCTAGGAAAAGTATCAGTGTCAAACCCCAGATCTTCTGGGATCCTCAGTTTTGAAAATGCATTGTCTCCTATTAGATAATATGGAGTCAAATTTCTCTCACTAGCTTGTTAATTAGTGCTGTGTTCTGCAAAATGTGAGTCCACAGCATGGTATGTTATGAAAGCTCTTTCCTTTGTCCTACGATGTGAGTCAATATCCTGTATAAATTGTAGACAATTCTTGTTACATAAATGTGAGTCAGTTCTCACAATTTGCATCATGGGCTGACTTTTTCGCTACATCCCACTCTCATCCAATAAAAAGAGCCACTGCTGCCTGAATAGTGAGTACATGAACTTGCCCATTTGGCATAGCTTTGCTCTTCTTTCCCAGGCCTTTGCAATGATTTCCTGGCTAAGTATAGTCATAACTTGTGAATAATAAAAATCCAGTTACCTTTACTGTGGTCAAATACAAGGATGGTGTCTGAAACTTGGCTTTCTTGTGGTGGCTGAGCATTTTGTAGATCAGCAGTTGTTTTACTGGCTGTACTTAAATATGCTCATTTGTTATCGCTAATACATGCAATTTCTGTTTAAAGAGCTGTGGTTTTGCCAGTGTTCTTTGGTGCCTCTGAGAGTCAAAAGGTTTGTTCTCCATCAGCTGTGTTGCACATAAAGTGCAACTGAAAAGTAGAAATAACACCACACAATATATAATTTACACCACACTGCATATTACCATGATTTGCAGGTTGCCCAAATGCAAATTTTACCGTAAAGTATGGAAAATTTGTAATTTTTAGGTTACAGTAAATGCTGGTGAAGTGACCTGCATAACCTCTGGAAACCATTTTTTCAGGAAGGATTGCATTTCCTCTTACTTGCATGTGTATTTCTGGTAATATTTGGTCATTTAAAGCAGAAAGTGCTGGCACTGTAAGCATATCTTCTTAATATTTTTTTGCATGTAATTTTCCTTTAAACACAAGTGTTTTGTAACTCAGATATGGTAAATGTGTAACACATTTTCTTTGCTACTTTCCAAAATAGTACTTTACTACTATCACTTAGAGGTAACTGTTTGGTTTGATGTCTCCAAGTCTTTTATTATTACTGAAGTTGCAGTCAAGGGTCATAAAAGGTTGAGAAACCTAAATATTTATTTTGCTTTTTGGGAATACATCTAGCTATGCTCAAACAAAACAGAATAAAAAGCCTCAACTGCTAAAATTGCCCAGGGGACTTCTTGATTATAAATTCTGCAACTACTGGAAGAGGAAAAAATAATTGGAACATTTGGTTTAAAGCTCCAAATTTCTTTTGAGAAATGAAAGGAGAAATTATTGTGTTTGTGTATTGCTTTAGCAAAAACAAATAATCACACTTTGTTTGTATTTGCAGATGAAAAAAAGAAAACAAAGAAAATTGACAGTGAACTTAATCCTGTTTGGAATGAGGTAATTTTTTTAAAATAAATTCTTGGTCATTTTCAAGACAAAATGCTCAAAAAGTTAGTAAGTCAGTTTTAGCAGTTGTGTATGTTGTTAGAAGAGAAACTAGTGATAGTAAATGCAGATGAATGGATTTATCTTGCATCATGTATTGATGTAAAATTAGATGGATAACTGATGAGTTTGTGGCCTGGTTTTGTTCCCACCTTTTGATCATGGGATATTCAGCCTTTATTTAGCCACATGTATGGGAACATAATGACATACTATGAAAAGCCCTGCAGAATTTAATCAATCATGTGTTGAAGTTCCTCATGGTTTATTTGTTAGACTAGTTCTCTTTTGCATCTTCAGTAAGATTGTTCTTGAAGAAAATGTTTTCTTAGTAGTGTTTTTTCACAACCATAAATGAAAGTTAAAGATTATTCTTACATTTTGTAATTAGAAATACAAAAAAGGGAACCTATAGCTATTTGTCTAAATTCAACAGCAGCAGATTTCAGCCAATATTCAGCTATTATGGGTGACAAGAGAATATGTATGTTAGTGTAAAGAAGTGGAACTGCAAAAGAGATTATGGCTCACCATTAAGCAATTCTGTTATTGTTATTAGTAATCGGTAGATCAACTATGTACTAAGAGCATTTTAACTTTGCCTTTGCAAATAAAGGCTAGTTCAGTCTCTCATTAAATGCAAAAATTATTTCTGAATAATTTTGTTGTATATGCTACTGTGCTGTTAATTTATACATAACTTGTAATTATAACAGTTTCATCCATTCTTTTTTTTTCAGATTCTTGAATTTGACTTGAAAGGAATTGCTCTGGATCATTCATCTTCTCTAACAATTATTGTGAAGGATTTTGAAACAATTGGACAAAACAAGTATGTTCTTTCTTCCTCCTGCCCCCATCCCACTATTAAACACAACTTTCAATACAGAAGTACAGGGGGGAAATGGAACTGATAGCTGATGTTTGCTGTGCTCTCCTCTGTCAATGCCAAGTAGTGTTTGCTGTTGCTGTTTTGAAAGGGAGTATGATATTCTGTCATCTCTCTTTATTTTCATGGCAAATTTGGTATGAGTTAGGCGTACAGTCATGTTTATTGATAGCAGCCCAATTCCATTGTTAGCTTTGCTTTACTACTCCCTGCCTCCTCCCAGTATGTGGATTCAGGTTTTTACAATACTCTTAACAGTTCAGTCATAAAATCACCATGAATCAAGCCAATGCCCTCAGGTCTCTCATACTTGGGATTCCTGCAGGTCAGTAAAGCAGGAATATATCACATGCCTCTGACTTGAGGGATTTCCCAGAACTTGAGATAGGAAAGCTTGTCAGTAATCAGAATTTTGCAATGAATTTTATAATGTATCTGGAAAGAAAGAAAGGAAGGTGAAGCACCTAAAATGTTTCACTCTGTATGTGGGTTCAGAGTTAACGAGGCATGTGTTGTTTTGGTTTTGGTTTGGTTTTTTTCCAAACTGTATTTGTAAATATCATCTAGACTCATATTTGTAACACTTAACCCCAAAGTTGTGCAAATGCCTGTTTGTTTTGTGTGGGTTTATGCACTGGAAGCTGTCCACCACGTAACTTACTCTGTCTACAATGTAAAAAGTAAACCACTGAAATTCTTTGGGAAAGTGACTTCTGTGTATGGAGCTGTGCAAAAAATATATGTAGTCCATACCAAAGCCAGAGTAAACCCCCCCCAGTCCAAAGCTTTGAAAACCGATCCTCAATAACAACCACATATTTGCAGTGCGTGATGTTCTTGGAAGGGCTATTGGCAGGGAAACAGGACAAGGGGGTGAGAAGTGGGAAACACATGAGCAAGCATCTTGACTGTAACAAGATAATAGGAAATAGCATCTTGGATTTCTTTTAAAGACACAAAGCACTGTAGCACTTATCATTTACATAAATACATAAACTGTATTTCTATAGAGTGACTGATTCTCTGAGTTGGAAACAGATTTAGGATAGATTTGCTATTTTTTCATAGTACCCTCTTTTAATCTTAAGAAAAGGTCTATGGTTAGATACATGCCTGCAGTGCTGCAGCATTTCAAAAGGGTGCTCAGTAGAAAAGTGTGCAAATGACACTTCCTTGTTTTGTCTGCAAGCTAGTTCAGGATTGGAAAGGTGGAGTACAGTGCCTGCCTGAGGCCCTTACTGTTGAGAGCTATTGTAATGACAGTTTAAGAAACCCAATGTTTACTCTGTGCTTTTGACATTCAGGAATAGACTCTTTAACTTGGGAGCTGTATCAAGTGTTTAGGCTAAGTGGGATTTGAGTCAAAATCTTTCCCTGAGAGGTTAATATTTTTATATATTTTACTTTAAGGTCTAGATTGAACTTGAATTTAGTTTTTGACTGTAAAGAGTATGTCCAGGGGCCTCTGTTGTGTGAGAATGAGCAGTGATAAGAAACTACATCATGTCTTTGGCTTTATTTTCTTTCTTCTGGATGAAAATAATCAGTGGGGTTTGCTCCTGTTATTTTCAAGGTAGAGACAATCTTCTGCCACCATCCTTGCTGCAGGGTAGGCTAGAAGCAGAGCAATGTGTTTCTCAACCCAGCCTCCCTCTCTGCTCGCTCCCGTAGCTCCTGGCCAACACACACTCTGCTGTTCCATGCAGCATTAGTCCTGATTAGTTCCAGGCACCTGGTCTGTTGCTGTACCTAAGAGGTGACTACAAAACCCATCTTCCCCTCTGGAACAACAGAGAAGCAGATTGCAATATAACACATAGTTTGTTCCAGCTCCTAGAAACTGATAGAGCTGTTCGTCCAGTTCGTTCTTAAACTGACGCAGAAGGAATAATACAGTGGATGTTATTCTGCTTTTACACTGTGCCAAAGCACTGAACTCATTGCTTTGGCATGTTTCTGTAAATAAAGCCTGAAAGAACATTTGAATAGTTTTCCATTTCTTTTTTCCTGGGGATAGAATTTACTGGTTCATTTACAGGATCACTACATTTTTGTAGATAGATTAAATGAGTGCTCTTCATGGTAAAAAGACAGAGTCATTGGAAAAGATAAATAAAGGAAACGACCACTGTGTGCAGACAGATCATCGTAGGAGTAAACCACAGGACTCAGATGATTCATGCTTAGTTAGATTTTCCAGCATGAAGATGCTTGAAAAGAGAACACATCTGTTTTCTATTACATCTAATACTGTTAGTAAAAAGATTTCCAACTCTCAGAACACAAATATTTATGCAGTTAAAAACAAACAAATAAACCAAACCCCCCCCAGTCCAAAACCAACCAAAACTCAAAAATACAAGAACAAAAAAAATCCCAGTAATTTTAGTGGTCCCTGTGAAGTTAGAGGGGAAAAACAAAAGTTAACAGGAAATTGCAGTTGTGTGTGTATGAAGTGATTTTCATTCTATTTGAAAGATTTGGGATTATGTGTTTCCCGTGTCCTTTGTGTAGTTGGTAACCTAGTGACACAGGGGAAAAACAGCTTGGGCACACCCTTTTCTCTAGCAGAAAAATGCAGCCACAAATGAACAGCGCAGCAAATTATTTAATCATGGTTAAGTATTTTTCATAGTTAAATAATTTCTAGATTGTTTGAATCCTCCTACAGCTGTACCCTTTAGAGTGGATTCTTTTCCACATAAGTGTGATTGTGCATGGTTGCAGGCTTTTCTTCTACCCATTGTATGCAACATCCAGCCCGTTTCAAATTCAGTTTTGGGCTTTTCTTCCTTGTACAAAACACTATCCATATTTTGTTTCATTTTAAAAGTTTGTTCATGCAAAGAGTATTATTAAAAAACTAAAGATAAAATAGGGGGGGGTTGAGATAAAAATTGTTAATACAGTACGAATAACAGAAGGTGGCTAGTGGATCTTGTGGCATAGACTCTATAATGAAACATGCACACTGAGAAGGAGAAGTTGACTACAGCAATTATAACTGCAGCATGGAATCAAGTTTGCCGATGAGAATAATAAATATAAACTTCTACCAACATAAGCCCTTAAAAATGGGTGAAAAGAATTTAAATGCTTGACTCTCAGGCAGTTGAAACCTCTGGGCTCTAGTAGAAGTAGCATGTAAGCAGTTGGAGGACATGGTATGTTGAAGAGTTTAGTATAGATTGCTGCCTTCAAACCAAGAGGAATAAAAAAATGGTTAGTACTGTGAGTTAGCATTTCCTGATCCAAACATGGGTGTGGAGTTTCACTTCTCTTGGTTATTTAGGCAGCTAAAGGGAAGTTCTAACCACAGTCCTAACGGATTAATTAGCTTTGGCACAAATGCAACTCAGTGTTCAGTAGTTGATCGTCAGGAGTTCATTGATTTCATGCTTATAAACTAAGTATTTCCCTTTGGTTACTGGCAGGAAAAAGCCATAGGCCTGGTGCTAGTAAGTTTCACAATCAGCTTCTGAGCAGGGACTTTGCATTTATTTTTGGTGTCCTCTTCAGTGGAAGACCAGAATGTTTCAATTGCTCATAACAGGACAGGTTTTTTCTCTTTACTTCTGCAAAGCCCAAAAGTCTAAAAGAGTTGACTGACTTAAGATGCAATACTCATTTGCTGTCTTCTACCAAAACACTGGTGAACAAAAGGTCAGAGGATGTATTAAGCTATTCCAATAGCAGAAACTATCCCCACTTCACAGTAGCCATGCAGAGAACTGGGGGTCTGGTTAGATACCAGGAGGAAGTACAGTAGCAGCCCTTGCAGCAAAGCATTAAACATCAATGATCTGTTGATGGACATGGTGTCACAACAGCCACTGCAATCTGACTTAGCTGACTTAGCTGAATTAGCCCATAGATCAGACGTGAGAGAAGCATGTCAGAAAAAAGACTTTCTCTGAGGCCTGTAGACAAGTGACAAAGATGAGAGCTATTGATGACTTTGAGGCATTCCTTGTTACTTTTCAAAGTATTACTTCAGCTGTTGAGTAGCTGTATGAGCAGAGGCATTGGACTAGATGATCTTGAGTGGTTCCTTCCAACCTCATGAGTTCTGTGGTTCTGCCAAAGGAGGGAAATATCCCAAATCAGCGAACAGAATGATTTTGAGGAAGGTGGAATACTGCCCCAAGCTTTGAATTTTGCTAAGGCTTGGAAGTAGACTAAGGCAGGGCATAGACTGAATATTAAATTTCTCAGTCTTTATAGGGTGGAAAAGAGTGGAGACTGTTGTTGCCCAACCTGCTAAAGCAGAAGGAAACAAAGGACTAGAGAGGCAACTGGTTGCAAGCAAGTAGTGTGTGTAACTGATTACCTTTTCAGACTTCTGAAGATGATCAGTATTTTAAAAATTGTTCCTATGCATTCAAATGTGTGCTGTTATCATTTGCACAGGACAGATAAGCATGTAGAAATGGAAATTTACAGTGAAAAATTTCAAAAGCACTATTTTGAAGAGCCATTCCTGAGTTAATGTCACCAGATAGGAGGGTGTGGTTGCTGAAACAGTCATTGTTGTAATTTGAGATTACTTTGAGTGGCTTCTGAATTGATGATGTTTTTGAAGTTAACCTAAGTCACTCCAGCTCATATCAAGTCAAATGTCAAGTCTACATAATTTTTCTACAAATGTGCATAGGAGAATATTTTCTTTGTCTTTCTCCTGAATCAGATGTGGCCTAGCTGCTTTTTGCTAGTCTTGTGGGATTTTTCCATTCTACAACGACAACTCAAAATATGTACACTTCTATTTGTTATTCTCAAATGGGAAGGCATAGTCACGATTGGAGGATTTAGGGAAAATAAGAGTATTTGGAATTGATATTGATTAGTTTTGTATTGAAGGAAAAAGAGTGAAGTTGGTTTCTTTCAGTATCCAGCTGTGTAAAGGAAATTCAAGCATTTGTTCCAACAGTAGGAATAGTTTCCCATTTGCTTATATTATAATTGTTTTTAAAGCTATTAACATTTTAGAAGGCTATGTAATAAAGAGGAAAATGCATTAAGCTACTCAGTATTTTTCTCTCTAATTGTTCTGGGATTTGCAATCTTTGTAAAATGAGCCTTTTCTGCTTTTCTTTGACTGTTGAATAGTATCAGTGACTGTCTGCATGACACCTGCTCTTACCATAGAAAAGTTTGATCATATGTAGGGGGAGATGTTCTCTTTGGTGTGTAATGTCAGGTTTACTCGATTTCTATATAACACCCATTTTTGGAGTGTTCAAGTGACAGGTGGAAAAATATAACCTCTCTCTGTTAGCAAGACCATGTTGCTTCCTGAACTAGGTAGGCATTACATGCACAATGGCATGTATATCTGATGTCCCAAATCTAGCTTTCTCTTGTGGATTGAATGTAACTTTAATTGCCTAACAAGAGAAATTGCTTCTTAACCCCCCCAACATTGAGAAATGCATGGAGAGAGTGTTTCAGTTGATGTCCATTTCCGTCCAACAATTTGTAAAAACTGAAAATGTACCTATGGTTTGTCTAATGCTCACTGAAATAACTAGGTGTACTTCTGTAGGTTTTTAAAGGATACTGATCGAGACTACAATACTAGATCCAGGCGTCTGCTCAGTAAAGGCAGGAGAGACAGGTGTTAGAAGTGTCATCAGAGTTTCAGTTTTGGTCACCTTAAACATTAGAAAAGCTTCATGCATTTCCTCTACAGCATGGCCTGATCTTAAAACTGCTTTTCACATCTAGACCACCCACTGTATTGAATAGGCGAGACAAAACTGGAATATTTCTGTGCTCTGGCAGTTTGGGGGAGCAGAAGTGAAAGGTAGAGTAGTGAGTCAAAACTGTCAAAAAGACAGCTGGTTTTGGAGGAGTGAGATGAACTGGGAAAGCAGAATTGCCTGAGGACATGGGAGGTGACAGCACCAAAGTAGTTCTAACAGGTCATTCAGGCATCAAGTGCAGTTATTTTTCATACACAGCTAAACAGAACTTGTAATGTGTAATACCTGGAAGGTATATTTGCAGGAAATTAAGGGTTTATACTTACATATCCTAACATACTTTGCAAAAAATTAATTTATGTTCTCCTAGCATAGCACCTGAGAGTTGCTATAATAATGCTCTTGCTCCATGTCAAAAATACCGTTGCATTCTTAGCTTCTCTATAAAAAAGCACTGTAATCTCAAGAGACTTCAGTTAGGTTCTCTGCATACAGATATTTTTTCCACTTTGGCAGCAAAGCTGGTATTTTGTTTGAAAAGAATAAAATTATCCTGTTTTTTTTAATTGACAAAAATCTCAGTTATTTGAATAATCCACTTCAATATAGGAGTGGACTGTTACTGCACACAATGGGAATGAAATACAGTGCCAGGTATTAGGAGATTATTGCCACACTGTGAGAAACTCTGCCTAAAAGAAGTCGCTCAGGTTAAAAGTGCGTGCAGTTTTCATCTTTTGGGGAGCAGGGAGAAGTAGCTCAGGAGAGTGTACCACATGTCAGATCCTTGAGCCACTTTGCTTTGGTAGGCCTCTCTAGAACCATACTGAAACATTCTGAGGATTTAGAAACAAGATGAGCCTATTCCAAAATGTAGATGGGCAAGAAGATTAATTTTGTGAATTCTCTAGTAAGCACGTTGATGATTGCATTTGTTCTCTTTCATTGTTTTCATTACAGGGATGTGTGTATGTATCTGGTTTTGTGTCTTTTTCATTCTACTACAACAGCCATCACATCTGGCTTTTGTCCCTTACTTCTCACCTGAGAGTTTGCGAAGCTATATAGGGAAAGAAAGTATTATATCCCTTAGTTTGCCAATGAGAATTCAGGGGTTGAAACAAGTGACATGGCTGTTGAAAGTTACATAGGAAATTATTTTCGAAAATACACTGAAAATTAAATTCAGTTTAGGTTTTTAACCTTTTAGATTAAAGCTGTGTCTTCCATAAAGAACACGAGCACGTTTAAGTTTAATGAAACAGAATATACAAATTAGTGGTACACAAACATTACGTGGCATTTGCAATGATCTTTTGTTGTGCTTTGAGTTTTCAACTCTTGGTTGAAGTTACTTAGTCAACTCACAGACACTAGCAAAAAACAAAGGGGAACTTCTGTTTGGTGTATACTTGTATTCTAATGATTTTTATTTCATTTCAGATTAATTGGCAGTGCATCTGTAGCACTTAAGGATCTTGTGGGTAATCAAAGCAGATCTTTTCCCTTCAAACTCATCCCTCTTCTAAATGAAAGGGGACAAGAAATTGGAGTGAGTGACTTACATTTCTTTATTTTACTGTATCCTTGATCAAAATGCTCCAGTGACAGGGTATTTGTAGGAAAAATTTCAGACAGAAAATTTATAGCAAGATATAATTATGTCTATACCATCTGAGTTTGTTTAATATCCTTTAAGTTCTAAAACTGCTTTCTGTGTATGTATTATGTATTTGTACATATGTGTTATAAATATTTTGGGACACACACTATGCATGGGAATCAGCCTGATGTTGAAAAAGTGCGTTTTCCAAGTACCAGATGGAGTTCCCATATGCAATTTTTTTTGCTGGGTTCTTTCTAATAGCCACATGTGTCGTAGCAGTGATGCTGGAAAGCACATGATCATGTACATGTTCACTGCCAGCTCAGTTGAGAAAATTACACAAGAATTTGTTTAATTTGGTTTAGCACATGTTTAAATTTAACTGGTTATTGACTTAGTTATTAAGTAGTTTCTAGAACCTGGGGCCTTACTTTGTTTGTGTAGTCTGGCTGTTAAGGCTCTTCATGTTGCATTCTAGTACACTTAAATAACAAGAGACTCTAAGAGTAACTTCAGTTTCTCATCAGCTGCAGTTTAATATCATGATTAGTTGGTCACAGGGTTGGGCTTTTTCTGCTGGCTGCTCATGTTACTCTGGCAACTAGGAATAACAATGGTTTGTTCTGTAGTCCAAAACCGCAGTCAAGTGCAAAAAAGACAATTTATAATTAGAATGGAAAATGACGTAGTGGTTTTGTTCCAGGATGGAGGTATGAACAAGCAATTACAAAAGCCAGATGGGAAATCTTACTTGTGGTTCAGACTTGTTAAATTGTTGGTCAGATAGTGTTTTTCTCCACTGCTTTTATTTTCCTGTCTGCAAATTTAGGCTATCACCTTGTCTGCCATGAATATTGTGGAACCAAATAAATTAACAGTTGTAGAACATCGTATATTCTTGTTTTGTGACAGATTTTTCTGAATAGAAACACAATTATTCCGTTTGTTAGATATTATTTTAGAGCCTATTCCATTAGCTGCAAATTGCGTAATCTTTATTGTTTCTATGTATAGCTTAATAAGAGTTTATCAATTTACAAGTAGCTGAAACTTTATAAAAATGTGCTGTGACTATGAATAGTTGACTGTTCATGTACAGTGTTAGAACAGCTTACTGCTTTAAATCAACTTTTGTGAATCCTGTGTATTTCTCTATAGGCAACAATTGATTTGGTAGTAGGGTATGAGCCACCAGCTGGACCTGGAAATCCAAATGATCCAGGAGGTACCAACACACAAGAAGGTATTTCAATCTTTTCTCAGAACTTTATTGTTAAAAGCTCACATAGCTATTTAAGATAAGGCAGAAAAGTGATTCAATAGCATTGTTCGTCAGAAGAAAATGTTCACCAGAAACAAGCATGTCAAGACTGCCAGGTAGTGATTTTAAAGAAATTAAGGATGATTCAGAACTACAGCTAAGAAGAAAGTTGACATTTCCTGACATAAAATGGATTTTAGCATAATTTTCTCTAGTGGAGTCAGGTTACAAAAGAATAATATTGGTTAAAAGCTTTTCCAAATGGCTTTTGTTTAGGAAAGAAAGGTTTTTGAATGCTCAAGGAAACGGCAATTATCTGCTCTAAATGCTAGGGCTGATCAAAATTCAGGGAAGTCACAACTATTACTTTCTTTTTCAGGGAGCTTTGTGAAATAATTTTCTTAAATCATTAAACCTGTTTTCCCCTATAGAATAATCAAGTTTTGGAAAACACTGTTTTATCTTATATTAGTCTTAGTATTTGGCTAGCCAATGAAATACTGTGATCAGTAAGGAATACTGTCTGGTCTTTCTATAAATTATATTAACTAGGCTTTTGCTGAGGGTGTTTTTGAGATCCTCTGGTTTCCCAGACTCTCTGAAGTAATGACAGGTTTTTTGCAGTTGACAGGTAACTAATTAGCCTAATATCAAGGCTGTGTTTGTGCAGAAGTAAATGTAATAAATGTTATGCATTTGAAGACAAGTAAATAATTTTGACCATTATTTGCAGATAGATAATAATATAAGAAGAAAAGAATTGAAATCAGAAGTCTTCTGGAGGGAAATTTTGATTCCACTAACCTCACTGAGAGTGGAAGGATAGATAATGCAACCACAAAAGCTGTGTGCTAAACTATTATGCTTCAAAATAATTTTATAAAAATGTGAACTTGAAGGCTAAAAATGCAAATTGACTTATATGAGATTATTTTGGTAGCTTTCTAAAATGTACTTGAATTACAAGAGACAGATAAAATAAAAATTGCAGTTTTTTAGCTAGTATTCAGCAACTGCATGAAAATTACTTCAATGCAAATTATCAAACACCTTAGTTAACTATTATAAATACCTATTTCCCATGAAATGAAAGCACGTTCCCAGCTGAGATTGCCACAGCTCAGTTTCAGAAATTAAAAATTCAGTGCTAAGACAGGGTATGTAATCAGTCAGTTGCATGGATCCATCAAGGCAAATGGATTTTGAGTGATGTTAGAGAAGCAGGTGGGGTCCTCTGGTTATAAAATATGTGACATGTCAGTCTTTCTGGTTTTATACATCTCTTAAAAGGATCATCGAAGACTTCTTTTGCAAAGTGATCATCACCCTGTCATTCATAATGTTAATGTACATTCTATTAATGCTAACCATCAGAGACACAGCTCAGCCTTCCTCTAGATTTTGCCGTAGTCACTATTTTTTTAAGTTAAGAAAAAGAAGCTGAAAACACATGGGAGGGACCACATTTGTGGTCTAGATATTTATGGATCCTGTTTTGCAGTACTGGAATCTCACTGTATGATTCAGTTTTGTAGTGTCATGTGGTTGTAAAACTGTCTTTCACAGGTATTCTGATTTCAGAACTGTCAAAGAGGCTTACTAAGAAACTTATTCTACACTTAGGTGTTGAGGAGAAAGATTCAGAATTTTATTTTGGATGGCAGAGCCTAAATGTCTTCCCATGTTCAAGATTCTGAACTAAAAACCAATGCTGTGCTATAACCTAGTCTTGATGAGGAAAACAATTTCAGCTGGAATAAAATCAGTGCCTTCTGGTGTATTGTGAACTAGTTGGGTGATGGTTACAGGTGAACTGTGCTTTGCTTCAATCAGTTGATTCACAAAAGGGTATGGGAATTGTATTAGACACTCTGTATGCTGAAGAGAGACAGATCTAGAGGTAGTTCGGTTAAGATATAAATTTATACATGGAAGCATGTAATTGGCAAAAAAAATTGTTGACATGAGATAATAATACAATTTTGGTGGAACTCTTTGATGCCAGACTCTTACTCCTGAAACTTTAACATCAAGCTCTGCTATTTGTTTATTAATTGCACTGGTTGTTTTTTTTCTATATGAGATGGAGAAGATGTCGGAGATTTTGAGGAGATATTGGATGGCCCAGTTGGTGGTGGTATCACACCGACAGTTCCGAGTGGCACAAAGGAAGCCCAGCTAGCTAAACGCATCACCAAAGGCAAGAAAACACGGAGAATCCTTTCTAACAAACCACAAGATTTCCAGGTAATAGATTTATTAAATATGGCATGTTCTCTTTTTCTGCCAAGCATGACACTGCTCCTTTCATATAGCCTGAGCACAGTTTAATGTCAGCTTGTGCAAATCTAATGTACTGTAAAGACAATTAGCCCCTTCCTTTGAAAGCTAGTATTTAAAAAGTATTCTTCAAAAAAATGTGCCTGTTACTGAGATGTCTGATTTTGTACAGTTCTCACTGAAATCTGGATGCATCTTATTTATTGTGTAGTTGTATAGATTTCAGACTACAACAGCAGCTTTAAAAATAAATGGTTTTGGCAAGTAAAAACAGCCTACTGAAATAATTAACCCTAACTTGTCTTGTAAAATTCAAGTAAAACAAAATTATACTTGCTGTCATAATTAAGTTTGAAAAGTCTGTCTGGTCCATGACTGCCAGCTGCTTCAGGTATTGGCTAACTGTTTTGTTGGTATAATAAGAAATTATTGTCACCAGGATGATAGATAATACAGAGAATGAATTAATACAAGTATTGGATGGTTTTGGTTTTTTTCCCAGATTCGTGTTAGAGTCATTGAAGGTCGTCAGTTACCTGGAAATAACATAAAACCAGTAGTGAAAGTTCATGTTTGTGGTCAAACACACCGGACAAGAATCAAAAGAGGAAATAACCCGTATTTTGATGAAGTGAGTGGTGTAAGAACACTCCAGTTGAAGTGTTCATGCTATCAATTGCAGAAAAACAGTTAATACAGTTTTCATTATGATCAATTAATAAGAATTTGCTAATATTTATGTGTAATTATAGGTAATATTCATTTTGCTATTTCCAGTCCCTTTCTTTATGTATTCACATCACTAAACACATCTCTGTCAGCAACACTCTTAGCAGATAAAACTATCTGCATGTTTACTGCATTCATTCAAATGGAAGTTGTGACTGACTTATCTGTTTTGTACGGAGTCTATTTACTAAATTTAGTTTTTTATTCTGCGCTAAATTATCATATAATATGTCCAGCAAAGAGGCAGGGTAAAAGTACTGTATCAGGCATGCTTCACATGCCTCTTAAAATAATGTTTTTGCATTTTATGTTCAGAGAATTGCATCTTTATCATTTTGAGACAGTTTTTTTAATTTGTTTTTACCCTAACAGATATTTTTCTACAATGTCCACATGACTCCTTTAGAGTTGCTTGATGAAACAGTTAGCATTCGGGTAAGGAAAAACAGCACATAATTGAAAGGCTGCTGGATGCATATGGCATCTGCTGGCCACTTCACTGTAATGTTTAGGAAGATTCCTGTCTCATGCTCTTCTGTCTTTTTAGGTGTATGATTCCTACTCTCTACGAGCAGACTGTCTAATGGGTGAATTTAAGGTGGGTATGAAGTAACTTCCATATCTTGACTAAATTAAATAAAATGGGAGAATTTTTTTAAGTATTGGTTTTAAACATTTAAGTTTATACTTTAGCATGGGGCCATAGAATTACTTGATGATGTCTTGCTTCTAATACTAGACTCTACTTGCTCAAAGCACTATAAGCAGTTTTCTTATTCGAGTAAAAGATTATTATTAAAGACATTTGTGTGGTTTATATACCAAGTTCTATAATTTGCATCCAAGAGGAAAAGAAATATTTACCAAAAGGTAGTATTTTTTCCTCAGGAGGTGAGATGTTTATTTGATATGATGTAAGGTTTAAAGAGTTAATTTTAATAGGGAATAATATTAGGTAGAATAGTGATATGTATGGTAGCATAAAGGTATAAATTCTCAAATTATGTGGAAAGGTGTTCTTTTGGCTAGAAGTTAAGTAAAAGAGATGGTGGAAAAGTCTCTCAGTTAAGGTAATTTCTGATGATAGTGAGATTGTCTTTATTTGGATTTGTTATGTAGACATCTGCCTGCTGAAGATATTTCTAAAGCAATATAGACAAAGAATTCTCATGGCAATTGTAATGCTATGGGATCCCCTATTATAACATTTCCAGTGTTAGTGTTGGCTGTATTTTCTGCTTTCTTATTTGCTCCTGCATAAATTCAGTAGATTCTGGACCAGCTTTTACAAAAATAAGCAAATGTGGAAGAGTGCTCTTTTCTAAGTGAAACACTTTCTGCTGCAAAGCTGGTTCCTTTTTGCTTTTCATTGCTTCTTCTCTCTGTAATTTCTAGTGACTCAGGGGTATATTGTCTGTGGAGGATTGATCATTCACTAAGCAGGTGACAGCATGTCATTCAGCTGCTTTCTGTTCCTGCAGGCACACATTCCAACAGAAAACCACAAGGGTAATTCTGTCTAGAAAATCACCCTTTCAGACTTTGTCTGCAAGGAATACTAGCCCCAATTGCCATGAGCAAACATACTTACCTTCCTGAACATGTTTGAAATCTGATACAATGAATACAATCATGGCATATGTACAATCTTGTCCAGGTTTGGCACAGTGGGGGAAAAAATTGGTCATATTCTTAATTAAAAAAATAAAAAGGAAATTATTCATTTAAAAAGCAAAATTCATTTCAGGAACTGAAGGATGAGATGTTGAACAGGAAATAAGCATGAGACAAAAGTGTCCCGAAAAGCCTGTCTGAACATAAAATAATGGCAGAACACAGGGAATTCAAGAAGCAGTAAGCTAGCCCCATCTTCTGTCTCTGGTAAATGAAAAAGCTGGGGATCTGAGGAAAGAGGGAAGTAACTACAGATGATAGTTCTAACACATCTTTTCTTGCATTTTCTTCTCAGCTGCTGCATCCTTTCATTATCCCTCCTTTTTCAATGTAAGACATTTTCTCTTTCTCTTCCCAGTAATACGCTATGTAAACTGCCTTCTGTTTGTGACAAGAGAACAATATAGTAGTACTCATGAAAAATGTGAGGGGAGTTGCTAACCATTTTTCTGTCTTGGTATTTCTTCAGAGATAATGCCTTTGATCTTTATTTCAGATTGACATTGGCTATATTTATGATGAGCCTGGTGAGTAACAATTACTTTAGAACTTCTTCCCTAGCTTGAAACTAGAAGTTGAAATATTTGATTAAATTTCTAAAGTAAAAGAAGAAAGTTAATGTAAAATTATTCAAGTTGGCTCCTTTAAGTATTAACTTTAAAAAATCCAACAATATATAACTCTTTCAGTGATTTCAAGATGAAGTACAAGCCCTCTTTTGTATCAAAGACCTAAAATTTGAAAAATAATGCAAAAATATTTTATAATTATGTCCCTGAATTACTGTGCCACAGCATTTTAACACTAGATTTCTTGTTTTGAATGGCACTGTTGAGACTTGTCTAGGACAGAATAAATTTTTAAAATAATTAGGATAATTTAGGATAAAGAGTACTTTTGGAATAGTTGACTGTTTATATGATGTCTGCAATTTTGGAATGGATATTACTGGGGGCTAGTGGTGATGTTTGTTTTATTTCAGGCCATGCAGTCATGAGAAAATGGCTTTTGCTGAATGATCCTGAAGATACAAATTCAGGACCCAAAGGCTATATGAAAGTCAGCATGTTTGTCCTGGGAACTGGAGATGAGCCACCAGTAAGTTTCATTTAAATGTTTTTCTTCCCCTCTCCACCCCACGGATATTTATTTATGTCTCCCCAACGTTTTTTTATTACTGTATTATTTGCTTTGTGAGCAGTATTTAAAAGTAAGACAAGATTTACTTACTTAGCAGTACTAAGTGGCTAACTCAAAGCTTGTTTTATCATTCTGCCCAGTTAAGCAACCTCTGGACCAGCTCTGGGTGTGTTGATCTACCATTTGTAGGTCCTCCTTCACATACTGGAAGTAGAGATGTGTAAGCCTGTTTTTACATGTAAGCTAATATGTAATTCTGCCTAGTATAGCTAAGCAGGCTGAGTAACATATTGATGCCAGTTCCAGGACTAAGTCAGGAATGTCTCCACTGCTACATAATGTAGACTGGCCCATAGAGAAACTTGAGTACCAGAAAGCTCCAGGTTTTTCCAGGTGGAAATCAGACCCATCAGTAATTACAAGCCAGGCACAAGTAATTTGATGCATATGAAGGCAATGATAGTTTCAGCAATCCAATCCTTAACTGTCTGCTGTTTCATCAAGGTAAAACAGGTTCTTTTTTCTTATAATGTTTTTCTTGACTACTGTCTATAGTTGAAGTTCTGCTGTTTTTCCTGCCTGAGATTTTTGCATACCGGTACTTCTTGGTTAAATAAAACATGGTCCCTAGAACCAAGGAAGATTTCCTTCTTGTTCCACAATAACTCTTCCTCTCTGCTCTCCTCACAATTATTGCAATTACAGGATATGTCCAGTTATTTGTGGTGTGTTTATGTTTAAATGAGAAAGCAGTAAGTTCTGATAAATATGTATCAGAGTTCTAAACCTTTCTAATTGCAGTAAGAATCCGTATCTTGAGCTTGAGTATGAAATTTGCATGAATTGGCATTGTAAATGTGCCAAAATCATCATCGTCTGATGATGATTTTAGAAGTGTGATTATAATGGGCTCCTGCAATTGAGTACTTTAGAGATAAAAGTATAAGTGAAATAGTTTAGCTAGAATAAATTTTTTATGGCTTGATAATTTGATACAGTCTCATTCTTCATAATGAAACTGGCAACAGTCTTCTGTTGAAGAATGTCGTGGGAACCTGTTTAACTAATCACCCTAGTTCTCTACATTACTCTGTCTTTCTTGTATACCACTGTACCTTCCCACAGGTTGAGAAAAGAGAGAGAGATAATGAAAGTGATGATGTGGAGAGCAATCTGTTATTACCTGCTGGAATTGCACTTAGATGGGTCACTTTTCTTCTCAAAATCTACAGAGCTGAGGACATCCCACAGAGTATGTAACTTCTCCCAATTTGTCCACTGATGTATTTGGTTGCTATAAGAAATATTTGTCTTAGCTGTTCAGAAACATTCCTTGAACATAAAACATCTTGGGGGTTTTTTCATTTTTAATTAAGCCAATAATTCTGTGATGGCTCTATCCCTTTTTAATTCTCAGTAAGTCTACTTAATTCTTGTAATGGTTAGTTGAATGTATTACCCATTAGATTAGAAATGTTTATCTGTTGCTGACTGGTAGCAGGAAGGGTCCTCTTCACTAGTGCTTTCCAATCACGCAGGTTACATGCAAGTCATCTGTGGGTAAGGTGCATGTTCTGTGCATGTCTCCTCAAGTATATAGTGCATATGTCAACTTTCCACTTGATCCCTGTCCCTGCCCACTTTGGAGAGGGTATTAGACAGCTGAGTTCCTGTTCCCTCTTTTCCAATGTCATTTAGAATTAGATAAGTAGCACTGCTGGTGGCTTCCTGTAGCTTCCTCTTCCCATCATTCCATTAATTCTCCTTAACAGGTGTCCCAGCTGCAGTTGTGTTCAGTGGGGCCAAGGCCCCAGGGCTGCTGCAGTCAGTCATTCAGGCCCTGCTGGGGTGCTCAGGGCTGTGTGCAGTGCCAGCAGCCTGCCCCGGAGCGACCGTGGGAAATAAGGAACTGGGAACTGGCTGCATCTCAGAAAGCAGCAGGCAGCTCATGGGCTCTAAGCTGAGCACCATAAGCTTAAATAAACAGCCTTGGAGGGCAGGGAAACTTGTAAGCAGTTTGGTTTTAATTCTTTTAGTGACATTTTACTTGTGTCAACCCTATACTGCTGAGACAAAGGCTGTTTCTCTCATTATATGTCATATGTGTTCCCTGATAGAATATAGGTGGCTTTTTATCCCTTATTAGCTTGTTTTCTCACCTATATCTGTGACATCAAATGACAATGTCTACAGATACATGCATAATGTTTTTCAAATACAATGATGCATTTAAATTTGTGAGTACATGAGCACTTCTTATGATGTTTGAAAAATCTGTATTCTTAAAATTGCTGGAAACCCTAAATTCATCATTTTTACCAGCAATACTTTTCAGAATGTTTATCAGGTTAGATTTTACCCTTCCTAGATCTGCAAGGGATTTGAATGGGCAACTTATTATTTAGGCTGATAATAACCTTCATCATCATCAATAACAACAACTAACCACCTTAATTTAATCTTTGACATTTCTCCAGTGGATGATGCATTTGCACAGACTGTCAAGGAAATATTTGGAGGAGAAGCAGACAAGAAAAACCTGGTAGATCCATTTGTAGAAGTTTCTTTTGCTGGAAAAAAGGTAATTTTAAATAAATAAAATTTTAAATAATAAATAATAAATATCTGAATCTTTATGTCCCAATAATAGTCTTGAGAACAGATTTCATATGCTAATATGAATTTTTAAATTTACTGGAAGTATGGAAATAAAAAACAATGCAAAACAAAGTTCATTGTAAAGTGAGGACAAACTGAAAGGTACAGTAGAAAGGGTGTAGAGCTGATGACTCATAAAAGCAATGTATGACTAAATGTTAGAACCCCTGCATGCCAAATTCCTTGGCTGCTGGCTGTTCCTGGTGGCATTTTGTAGCTCATGATACAGATCTTTCTGGACAGGTTAACAGCATTTGTGCATTTTTTTACTAGTGTGTTCCTTAGAATGCCAGATTTGATCTGGAGCACAATTGCACAACTTACATTCATCAGTAGCCTATCTTTTTTGTCATTCTTTTGATATGTTATATAATCAGGTTACCACACCCAGTAATGTAGAGGATCTTTAAAAGATATGCCTAGCACATAATATAACCTCTCCCATATTCTTCATCTACTCTAAAATCTGCATCAGGAAAGCTGGAGTTAAGTAATTCCTTCCTCTGTTTCTATGCTGTGATACAGCAGTTCAGTACTCATGTGAAAGCACATTAAATTGTGGCTTGTATAAATAACAAGCTTTAATAATTTCATTTAATTGTAGCAAGTGAAAATAAAAAGTAGCATAACTCCAATCTCAAGTTCAAACACTGTTTCCAAATTTTCTTTTCCCTCTAATACTCTGATGTTCTATATACAGATCACTTTAGCAGTAGTTATCAATGGAATGCTAGTGGCTCATGCAGTAGAAAGTGCTCAGGATTCAATAACTATTTTTTCCAAACATATTATGATGTATTTTAAGTCACAGCTAGTATATGCTGTTTTGTCTGGTTTATCTTTGATGGGCTGTATAGTTGATTTAATTTTTGGCAGGTTTGCACAAATATAATTGAGAAAAATGCCAATCCAGAGTGGAATCAAATTATTTCTCTTCAAATCAAGGTCAGTTTTTCCCCCCTTTTGTCTGTAGAAAACAGCCATCCTTTTGGAACTCAGAGCATTAACACTACAGAGATGAAATAAATAATGAGTTATTTTACTTTAATTGCTTTTTTTCCAGTTTCCCTCAATGTGTGAGAAAATAAAACTTTCGGTTATTGACTGGTGAGTTATGACTTTTAATCAAAATACTAAAGATATATTAAGTGAAGAAAAGTCTGGTTCTATTGTTATCAGGCATTTTTACAGACTATGAGAGTATCTAAGTGTTTAAGTATCTTTGTGGTTTCTTTACAAGAGACCTGATTAATGTAACATGAAATTGTTGTTAATTTTATGCAGTGAACACTGAGCACTGTCACTTTGTAAGTGACGATGTAGAAGTCAGGCAATTTCTTCACGGTACAGCCCACTTTTGTAACCAATCATTACCATCTTAGTAATATTAAAGCATTCTAAGCAACGCAAAAGGTGTGTACTAGTAGCTTGCTTCTGTGTGTGATGACCAACATTGTATTTAAATAAAGTCTTTCTTTTCTCTTATTGTAGGGATCGTCTTACAAAAAATGATGTAGTGGGAACAACGTATTTGAGCCTCTCAAAAATTGCTTCTTCTGGAGGAGAGGTTGGAGGTAATTGATTGAGCAGTATATAACATACTCTCTTCTCTTGTGTTACAGAGAATAGCAAAGATCAGTGTCCTAAGAAAGTATATTTTTCTGTAGTTCCTCAATTCTTGGCAACAAGATTATTTGTTTCTGGAGTTTTAAAAACAGTGCTTTTAGAAAACATGCTGTGGGACTTTTCAAAGTATTAAAATTTCAATAATTGCATTATGTCTTAACTTGCCAGAAAAAGGGTCTTCTCTTTTTAATGAACATAGTTTGGCATATTAGTTGTCCATAGAGAAAAAGTTCAGGGCTAAACAGGGGTAACATATATTTATCTGACTATCTACACTAGTTTGAAGGACACTGGCTCAAAACCATTTCCAGCATTGCCACAATAAAAATCCAAATTACTATTTTTTTCTGTTGTGTTTATAAAATCTATATGATATGTACTTGTCTGAAACAGACAGGTTTGTCCTTAAGTTGTTGGCTACATCAGGTGTTTAAAAACAAAATTAGTGGCTCCAGTCCTATAGTGACTTGAGGCAAGAATAGGAGGGAAATATGTTTTCAGTCACGTAACTTCAACATTATAACGTAGTCCTCTTACAAGGACTGCTGTTGAACAAAGACTTCGTGCAAACACTCTTTTCATATATCCCATGCACAACAAGAAGCAAAAGAAAAAGGCAATGGGTTGGGCTCTAAGGGAAAATTCAGCTCTGGAGAGGTTTTCCTTCCCCATATAAGTGTGTAACTTGAACTGCAGCGGAGTCACAGCACATTGATACATCAAACCCAGGCACTCAGTAATTGAGGAAATCTTATTTGGTTTCTCTCTCTACTGATGTTAGTACTGATGTTGGAATAGCCATTTCTATGGTAAAATCACTGATTGTGGTCTCTTCAGTGCCATGCCTGAAGCCTGTTCTGGCTTCTAAAGAATTATGAAACTATGATCCTTAGTAAATGTAGAAACCTTGAGGGGGCCCTGAAATGTGGTGGGTTTCTTAAATATTCTTAAGATTTTAAAAATAGTTTTAAAAATAAATTTGTATTTTGTGTGAAGGAGAGCTGTACAAGGCTGAAACAGAAGCATCAAAACAATATATTTTGTCAGCTACATGCTTATTTTTTCATTTGGAATTTGTACAAGAAGAGTAATAGTTCCATATGTTAATCAGGAAGCAAAATTCTAACCCACATAAACTTTATTTTCTCCCAGGCCTTCAGCTTTATTTTAGAAGGAGATTACTTTGTGATTTGTGTGTTTTTAAAATGTTATTGTCACTTGTCATGTAACTACTTCTCTTTTCATAATATAGAATTTTCATCTTCGGGAACAGGGGCTTCATCATATGAAGGTTTATATCTTCATCTGTTACTGATTTTTCTTTCCATTGCCCAAACTGAGGATTATTGCCTAAGATAATCCATCATCTTAAAAATATTTGTTAATATATACTTGTCTAAAATATTTCACTGTTATGATTAATGAGTATAAAACATAACCTCTATAAAACAGTTTTGGCACTGGAATTGATTTGAAAATATTTCTATTTGGCTGGTGCTTCAAGCTGTGTGTTAGAGATGAGCATGTAGTTGCTTCAATTATACAGTGCTTAGTCTAACAATGGCTTGCAATTTTTAACTTAGCTATGAGATCACAGCTATATTTGCAGCTGCAGAGCCATGCAGAAGTAAGTAACTGCCTAAAATAATTAGTGGCTGCTTTGCTTATGCTTAGCAAGCTATATATATGAAGTCTGAAAAATAAAATCTGATTCTGTTACTACCTGGAGAGATGGCTTTTTCCACAACTGTATATGTTGACATCCAGTTTTGAAAGACTTTGTGATAAATATTTATATAGTGAGAAATAAACACAAGTGGAGTGCAGTTGAAAGGTAACATTCATTCGTCTGCACAATACTTATTTGCATCATTCTTTCTTAATAAAGTAATATTGGGTTAAAGGCTGGAATAATTTCTCAGAGTCACTTTCTGTAACACATGATCATCAATCTTCTATAAGTAAACAATTGAATTTTAAATGTAAATGATAGAAAAAAAATTATTTGATTCGAAGTTTGTGAAGGGTTGTTTGTTTGTTTTAAAATTTATATTCTGTTTAATTTGTTAGCATCAGTAAGTAGTGAATATATTAATTCAACACATATCTGTACCCTAAATCTGGTCATACTGAGATCTGATGTGAACAGTTCAGTGTTAGAATTTTTAAAATATCGGACATCATTCCAATGATGCTTTTTCATTCACATTTTGTTTCTGATTCAAATATAAGGATGTGAAAGTATCCAAATGAAAAATAGAGAACTGCAAATCTTTATTTTATAGTGTGCAGATTTTATGTGACTGTGTTGACAGGAGGTTGCATCAAGACATCACATTCATTTTTACTGTCTCCTTGTGCTACTCAGTAGTGGCACCCTTCACTGTCACGTTCTTATCTCTGCCTTCTTTTCCTGTGATAAATAAATGCATCCTTCTTTGTGTTGCAGATCACTCCTAGTGATATCAGTTGCAAGGTTAAGAACCTGTTGCTCGTCTCTTTATTTTTTTTTTTTTGTACCAGGATCATTTGTTCAAAGGCAAACACTAGGATACAAGAAGGAAAAGAATATAGAATCTTTCATGTACACTCAAAATTATGCAGTATTTTTCTACATGTGTATTGTTTACATCGTTCTAATTATCTTTGTATCACTCATCCAGTTTATCAATCAATAGCCTTAGCATGTATCTAATTGTTACTGAAAGAGCAATTAGCTCCCTATAGATTTTAATTAGCTCTAAAAGGAGCTTTGTAGAATATCATTCCTGTAATAAATTTGCAAGGCATAAATGCAAGCCCTAAAGATAACAGCAGTAATACAACTGTGGCTTCCCTATATATATATATATATTTGCTAAAAAACCAGAACACTTCAAAAATACAATTTTATGACAGTAAGCATTAGCCATGGATATACCTTTTCAAGTTCTTGGGTATTGTAAATATCTGAAAATAAAAAGTAGCCATAGTGTGCAGTTTCCTAGCTTAGCCATTAAAACTTACAAAAATTTCTAAATACTTATTAGTGTATGTATTTTGGCTAGATTGAAACATTGTGAAATTTTAAGTTGTTAGTCATGAAATAATTTTAGTCAGTTTATTTATTTTAGTCAGTTTACTCTCATTGGAACTGATTGAGAATGAACTGAGTTTGCAGCCTTTCGGTCTTGTATGAATTTTTAGCTTACTGAAAAGGGAGTTGGTGAGAAACAATGCACCGTAGCATTAAGGTTAAAGTTTGCAGTAGTCTGTTTTACACTGAAGGATAAGCACAGGAAAATTATATTAAAAATTAGAACAGTAGGATTAGCTCTGTTAACAGTAGAGCTTTTTCTGCTATGGTGTGCATTTCTTTGTGGCTGTTTAGCTTGGTCGTTTGCCTGTGCTTTTAAATGATTGCAAATCCTGTTTTACTCAGTTTCATTTATTGCTAGAAAGCATGTTTTCTCTTAGCTAAGAGTATTTTACTCTTTCACATAAATGAAAGCCATATACTTGGAGTGGGACCTAAGTTCTCTTTATTCTAGGGGAATTTTACTGCATGAAGTAATATTTAGTGTAAGTATTGTACAATGAAGGGAGTTAGGAACAAGTACAGTCATTTGTGTAAGTACTTTAAATTCATATGGTATGTCCAGAGAATAGTGTTCTTACATTACTAATGCTAATACCTAACTAATATCTAACATTCATTCTACTAGATTTGATGGTAATGTTAGTTGTTTTTCTGGATCAGTATGGTAATTAATAAAGATATATTGGTAATGTTTTCTGTTAGCAAACACTGGAGAGACTGAAGTTGGCTTTTTACCAACATTTGGGCCTTGTTACCTAAACTTTTATGGAAGTCCAAGAGAATACACTGGATTCCCAGACCCATACGATGAATTAAATTTTGGAAAGGTCAGTTTCTTTATTAAGTGATTTTAATAAAAGAATTAAACCAAATTGTTTTTAATCAATGAATTAATGTTTTGTCTATTTTGTTTCACATTGCTCTCCCTTTGGTGTTTCTTTATGAATAGTATTTTTAATATAGAATTAGTAAGGAAGTGTAATAATATTTACCATTCCTGTCTTTATTTTAAAGGTGCTTGTGATGGAGCAGCAATGTTTTGATGATTTTCACTAACATCATCTTTGCATGTATTTGTATCTCCCATTTCCTTGTTTATGAAAAAATGTTTTTCACTTCTAGCATTAATTAAAGCCACATGCTTTGTTACAGTTGTTCAAATGTGTGCATTCATGCCTCTGCAGGAGTTTTGAGAATACTTCAGTGAGGCCAGACTCATGTACAGCTAAAGAAAGAGTATGTTACTGGAGGACAAATACATAAAATTGGCTTTAATGCTTTTATGTTACAGGGAGAAGGAGTTGCTTATAGAGGGAGAATTCTGGTTGAACTGTCTACAATACTTGAAAGCAAGCCTGTTAATAAAAAGTTAGAAATGATTCCTAGTGATGACTTACTGGTTGTTGAGGTAAATCCTTGTTTTATTGTCATTGTTGGTGATGGAGGGGTGCCTTGGCTGGTTGTTTATGAAGAATGATCTAACTCACTCAAATTGAAATTAGAGTTGAATCTCTGAATTCAGAGAGGCGGTTACTGATGGTTATTGATGACAAAAATGCCATACCCTGGTAGCAAGAACTCTTAATTTGAAACATTTTATGATACCAAATACAGTAATTTATTGTACATGTTACATTGTGTGGTTGCTTCTCAGAAAGTAGTAAAAATATTAAAGTTATTATTTCCATTAAGAAATTATGTTATTCTTTTCTATAATTGTGGCTCCTGTCTTACAAGTATTGAAATACAACTAAAAAGGTTGTTCTTGTAGAAATACCAGCGCAGACGAAAGTTCTGCTTGGCTGCTGTGTTCCATTCTGCTACCATGCTGCAAGACACTGGAGAGCCTATTCAGTTTGAAGTCAGCATTGGTAACTACGGCAACAAGTTTGATACCACCTGTAAACCTTTGGCATCGACAACTCAGTACAGTAGGGCTGTTTTTGATGGTAAGGATGCTGCCAGTATGGGGATGAAATACCCTAAAATTCTGTTTTCGAGGTGCTACTTTATAGCTTTGGAATGTCAGCCCTCACTGCACTGAACACTTCCTGAAAAGGTGATAAAGCGTGTGGCTCTTCACAGCTTTTGAGATGAGGTTGCATTTATGGAATATATGCTGCATAGCCTATTGGGGCTACTAATGAAATTTTGACAGAATTCAGTGAAATCCTGTTGCCATGTCCTGGATGTGCTCAGGAAAATTTGCAAGTTAAAAAACCACATTATTTTAGTGGTGTCTGGGGATTAAATATGAAAAACACCTTTTGAATATTCTGATTTAGAATAAAATAATAACTTGTTTTTAAACCATGCATCTTGCAGCCTAGAAAAAAAAAACAGCTTAGCTAGATCACAGGAAAATATATTTTGGCTAAAATTTTCTTTTTTTATTAACTGTCAAGAGTAGTTCTCTCTTCCATTTGTATTAAATGAAGTAATCAGACTTACTCCAGAAAATAATTATTTGAATATTTTATTTTAAAGATAGACTTTTATTAATGTGCCATCTACATAAGTAAGTTATGGGAAAGAATAATGAACATATTAAGAGCTAATTTATTTTTTTTAATTCTCTTGGATTTTGAAACAATTTAAATAAAAATTTGCTGTTCAACAGATGTTGGAGTGGCTTGAAAATAAAGCAAATCCATTGATGAATTTGGACTAGCTTGTATGTTCTTAATGATTTGTAGTATATAAATGAAATAAATCTAGCAGCAGTGTACTGTATATATTTCTGCCACAAATTCTAACTCTAACACACAAATGTTTCACACCAGGTAACTATTATTACTACTTGCCATGGGCAAACACAAAGCCAGTTGTAACACTGACTTCCTTTTGGGAGGACATAAGCCACAGATTAGACCCTGTGAATGTAATCCTAAACATGGCTGAAAGACTGGTAAGACACTTTAAAATCTTTGTTTTGCTGATATGCTTTTCATTTTTACTTTTTTTTTTTCATTTAGAGGTGTAACCAGAAAGTGACATTTTCAGCAAATTATGGAATAGTTTTGTGACGCTTTCCCTCCGTTTTCTTATTCAAAATTAAACATAGCTCAGTATAACAATGACGCTAATCATAGGTCTGTATTTCAGCAAGGCTCAATATGCTCCTGATTGAATCCACAGGGAATTCCTACAGAAAGGAAGAGTCCTTGCTCTGGGTTAGGGACATGTTAAGTCTGTGAAACTGTTATTTGTTTTATAAGCTGTGTGCAGTGTCATGTATTGTTAAATACAGTTAGGAGAAACATCAGAATGGTCCTGTTAAATATGAATCAAGTTTGAACATCTGAGTCTTTTTTTGATTTGGGCTTTACACAGACAAAAAAGATTAAAGTTTTGAAACTCCTATTGACCATAGACCACAGTGGAAGTTTGTAAGTGCAAATTGTTTTCTTTTAAATTCCTCAGCAATCCAACTTAGCCACCTTAAAATCAGGAATGCAGGCTAAACTTTCTGAAAACCGATTAGCTGAGGTGTGGTTGAAGCTGATTGATGAACTCACAGAAGATATAAGGTAAAAATACCTTTTTTATCTCTTATGTTATCATTCTAGTCCTGTTCAGAATCTTCACTATCACCTTTACTAAGTCAGAAAATAAATTCTAAGGACCATAAAACTGATTATCCCTATGAGCTGACCTAAGAACTGGAATTCCAAAAGTCTCTGAAAGTAGTAAAACATCATGGATATTGCCAGTAAAGTAATACCTCTAGTTTTGTAATTCTCCCTTATCTCAGGATGGTTTTATTACTGACAGTGATGAAACAATATCTCTTGGAAAAAATCTAAGGCAGAACTGTTCTGAAAATGGGAAATTAGGGCTCTCTGCAGTCTCTCTACCATCCTGCCTTCTTTAGAATTCCTCATGTACCTTTGGTTTACCCATGTATCAATGTTATTTTTGAAACTGAAGAGGGAAGAAATTCTGTGATTTACTGGTAAGCCCAAAATAAAAAAGTCAACAACTGCAGGGCACTAAGGGCCATAAAGATTTAATTTTTGAATAAGTCTTTAGTCAACATGTCTGTACATATGGAAGTGTTCAGCGAAGGCAATAGGAGTCAGCATTTAGGGTTTTGAAAGAGAGTATCTTCTAAATAGAGAGGAGGGGACTGTATGAGAAAGAGACATTAACAGAATGGGATACTGAGATACGATGAGTAAACAAGTGGGTGATGAAACATCCCAGGAAAAGGAAAAGAAAAATAACAGAACAGTTGTTACTTATCAGAGGAACCAACAGAGAATGTGAAATGAAAGAACAAATTCATCAAGTTGTAGAGCCAATATAAAAGTGAAAAAATGAAAAAGCAAACAGTGTATACTAGCAGTATATACTAGCAAAGAATTATGTGATAGAAAGCTTATGCTAAAACATGAACTAGTAACTTCACAAAATACCTGCTGTCATCTGGAAGAAAGCAGGATGAACTAACATACTATAGGAAAGCAAAATGTGAAGGGCAAACTGTTGTGACATGGAGCCATCTAGTGAGTGTGGGAACTTCAGGTCAGCTCACTGTCCTGACACTTATCTGCATGTTACTAATTCTGTCCATTATTTTCTAAAATAAACCTCAACAATTATGGAGTAATAATACCTAGATTCATCCACCAAATGAGCTTCCTGTTGTTCATGGGATAGAATGGGGTTTTTCCAGCAAACTCACAAAACCTCTGTCAAAGATACAATTCTGTGTTGAATTCATAGAAGATTTTTTCTTCTCATGCTTAAGTTTAAATGAGTTAGAAGTTTGAGAGTTTTCAGTGCAATACTTAAACCTAAAATGAAGTTACTTTCTGGAAGTTCTGATGTGGTACATTTGATTTATATCTAAGTACTTGCACCCAGGGCAGATGGCACTTGCATTCAGATTAGTAGAACTACCTAGTGGAAAGCACAATAGTCAATATCAACACTTACAGAATCAAACCCCTTAGAAGTGCATAACATATCATTAAAAGAAGGTCAAAGAAGAGACAGTCTTTTCAAACTAGACAGTGTCTTGGGAAATGTTTACCCTTTTTCTAAACTATCAAACACCTCTTAGTGAACTCTGTTAAAGGGATACAGTCACTGGTCTTTCAAAGGCTGCCTTTCCCTCAAACCTCCAACTCAAAAAAACTCTTTTCTCCTTGGCTTTGCTGTGATGCTGTATAATTGGACAATGCTCTCAGACACATGGTGTGATTTTTTTGGGGTTGTCCTGTGCAGAGCTGGGACTCAGTAATCCTTGTGGGTCCCTTCCAGTTTAGGATATTCTATGGTTCTATGATTTCTTGGTTACACTGAATAGTTTACTCTGCCCTCTGGTGACTCAGAAGTTCTATGTCATGGATTTCTTTTAGAGTTCTTTGATGTTTTCATGCCAGAGGGTTAGATAAGTCTAGTCATAGGCACAAACCATATTTGTGTATTGAGTTTCTGAGAATTTACAATTTCCAGTGAAGGAAAAGAACTTCTTCTTGGTCTGATTTCATTTTTGAGATGTACATTCTGAGGCAATAATTTTTTAATGTGAATATATAGGGAAGTGGATTTTGCTTGGTTTGGTTAGCAGCAATTGCATTAAAGCATACACATCCAGCTGTTCTACCTTGGTGCTTGTATATTTAAGTACAACATTTCCCTTGCTTACTGTAAACACTTTGTCAGGTGGAAATCTCTGCAGAAACAGGTGCTATAGCACTATTGCAGTGGTTTATACTAACAGGTGAAAGGGGCATTCAGTCTCTTGCCATTGTTTGTGTGTCTGTATTTAGTGTGTGGCTAAATAAAATCCACTTAGATTATTAATCATAATTAAAATTCTCTTTTCAGTAAACCATTTCCCCTCATAGAAGGCAGATCTAATATTACAGTCCTTGATACTCAGATAGAAAAATTGCGCCTCAAGTCTCTCAAACAGATTGGAGAAGCAGCAGCAAGGATGAGAAATGAAGCTACTGATGTGAAAGCCACTCTGACAGAAATTGAGGATTGGTTGGATAAATTACTGCAGCTGAGTGAAGAGGTCAGTACTACGTAATATGGTGATCCAGTTAGTTTAGCAATACCTGTCTGACACAAATGGGTGTAAAGTTCACTGCTGATCAGGCAATATCCACTCTCCTTAGAAGAGTAATTTTAGATACTGTGAAAGTAAATATGTTTCCTTCTGTAATTAAGATTTAATTAAACATAACATTCTCATGGTTACCTGTCTTCCCTGAGAATGTGTGTTGGGTAATGACCACTCCGTGATTTATGGAATAGACATTTCTGTTTAAAGTGATTGTATTTTGTCCTTTCCTTTTGTCCAGAATTGCAAGTCACATTGCTGGTTCAGGGTCTGCAGGATGTATGTTGTATTTTCACAGCTTGTTAGCCATAGTAACCAACTTCTAACAGAGTTAAACCTGTTTGTTTCTGCATTTTTTTAAATTTTCAGCAACATTTTCTGTTTTCATCTCTGCTCTCTCATAACTGGTTTTCACAACATTGTAGAAATTTTTGATTTGTTGCTTCTGCTCTGAAAAGGTATTGATTTAAAAAAAAAAAGAGCAGACTTGCAGCTAGCATAGGAGGTGGGCACAAAACTGCAAAAGAATAATAGGTGGTTTATGTCTTCTGCTAAGTGTCTTATTATGACATACCCTTAGTATGGAAGCATCACAAGCACTTAAATATGTAGCAGGTCAATCCAGTGCATTAGTATTTGGGATCAGTCACTAGAGGTGCCATAAAGGGACTGAGATGTAAAACATCTCTAGAAAAATTTAGAAAAGACATACAAACTATTTTTTTTTATAAAACTTACTTGCCTTCCAAAAATCTCAGTGATATTTTTTATGATTCCTTCAGAACTATGTATTGCTTTATTTGAAAAGTAAAACAGTTTCCTCTATTTCTAATAAAATCATGGTGATTGTTGATTCTTCATGATAAGTTCCTTGACATAAATCCTAATTTTATGTTTCTGTTTTCTAAGCACTAGATTAGTTTAATGTTCTATTAATTACTGTTCTTGACTTTCCTTTCCCCACAAATGATCTGCAGCCACAAAACAGTATGCCGGATGTAATCATATGGATGATCCGAGGGGAGAAAAGGCTGGCCTATGCTCGTGTTCCTGCACACCAAGTGCTGTATTCTACAACAAGCCCTGAATCATGTGGTAAATATTGTGGAAAGACCCAAACAATCTTTTTAAAGGTACTTTTTTTTCTTCTTAAGAAATAATTGCCTGCCTAAACTTTTGAGATGCCTTCTGACATTAGCACGAAACATGCAAACAACTATGAACAATGAGGTGTCAAAACTCAGGACAGATTAAAAGCCAACTGCATATAGCTTCTTCAAAATAGCACAGAAATTGTAAATCCATCATAAGTCAGTTAGAAACAGATTGCCCTCTGTCTCTGAGACTTTTCTAAAAGAGCTCAAACTTGTGATAGGACTTTTAAAATGTTACTGGAGTTGGGTGTTTTTGGGTTGGACATGAATGGAGACTTTCAGAGGGAATAATAAATCAGAGAAGTTCCAAAAAGCCATATGAGTTTTGAATGGTTTTCTGCAAGTAAAACAGGGCACGTCTACACCCAGAAGTTGTTTCCCTGAACTGAGTCTCACTCTTGAACAGGCATGCCTTTCTCCATTTAAGTTTATATTATGTTCAATCGAAACAAACTTAATCAGGCAAAATAGCAATCTGACTGCAAAACAATAGCATTTACAGATTTTTTCAATGTAGTAGCAGTTACACTGATTAACAGTTGGATGCAGACAGACCTGTACCTTCATGGCTTTATGCAAGCTCCCTTATTGTGCATTGATTCTGCATTTAGTGAACCATCCCAACTCGCCTCTGCATTTCCAGAGTCTCCTGGCCGGACACTCCAACATCAACATTGACGTTATTGTCAAAATTAAAAACTCACTGTTGAATGAAAGTTGGGAGAGAATATACAGGAACAGGGATGATACTGTTGTTACTGTGTTTGGTTTTTACATGCCCTAGGCAGGTATTATTTAAGGAGTGTTTCCTTCCTGGACTGTTTATTACTGGCTTTTGAGAAAAAAGCACTACAGGAAGAGATAAATAAATCAAGTATTATTACTCATATCTCTATGTTGTATGTATTTTACTGAAATCTACAATACCTCCATAAAATAAAAAAGAATAACATTTTTGTTTGTGTGCCAGTACCCACAGGACAAGACGAAAGATGTCAAAATGCCTGCAGAGTTACGAGTTAACATTTGGCTTGGACTCAGTGCAGTTGAAAAGCAGTTTAATAGCTTTGCAGAGGGAACATTCAGTGTTTTTGCAGAAATGGTATGTCCATCATTGCTTTCTTACTTTAAACTTAGACGTGAGTGTTAGGAATTCAATGCAGTTGGAGCTCTCTTGAATTTCTTTGCATGCTGGACAGAAGGGTAGGGTAGTATTTATTATAAGAAAACAGGTAGACCCCATTCAAGGCAATTAATGATCAAGTCCATTGTGCCTACCAGATAAACTTCAGCAGACCAGATTCTGGTTAATCAGGTAAAAAATCTGGTTAACCAGATTTCAAAGACATTTATTTTAGATTTTTATCAGTGTAATTAAGATTGGGATCTAGACTATTATGTTTTGGCATGTGAATAACCCTTTTCCTTTAATTGCTTCTTCACTGCTACAAATTATACTTGAATACAAGTGGGTTTGCTTAATAATGGTTCTTCTGTAGCAGTGGGAAATTTACTGCAACAGGAAAACTGGTCAAAACCTGTAGATTTTGCTGACAAAAGTCTATAATACAATAACATTTCAAAGGTAAGAATTAACAAATTCAGAATAAAAATGCTTGAAATAGTCCCACAGCATATAACAGAGATTTTGAATGGTAATGGTAAGTGGCAGGTGTCTTTTATGTGCCACATCGTGTAATGGTGTATATAATCCAATATCAGTAAAATAGCTAATGAAACAAGAAGCTTTTACAATGGTGTCACCATTGCAGCTATGCTTAAATATTGAGTAGTGCTGTAGTAAGTTACTTGAAGCAATGGGTGTTCAAAACCACTATTTAAGTATAGAGTATAAGAAGCAATTGTAATACCTCATTTTTTTGCTGTTCATACAGCAATCCAGCAATTTTACAGGAATAAGAGCAAACAACTCAAGACCATCATAAATTACAAATAATCTCAGGAAGGGAAGCAGACTATATAAACTGGGCTGACATCAGAATCATGCTCCTGGTAGCTTCAATGTTAAGACTTGAATTCAGTTTTCCATGTTACAAAATAAGAGATCTTGAATAGGAGGAGATTTGAGACGCAAAAGAATGACAGAATCATGCATTTAAGGAACAGAAGGAACTTGTTTGAATAATGTAAGAAAATTGTATTTAACAGATTCTTAATTTTAAAGAAGCGTAAGTGTAGTTGTAGAGAGGCATTAAATTGAAAGCTTAGTTTAGCAGTAGATTTGTTTACCAGACAGCATAGAAGAAAATGAAAGAAATTAATGATGACGTTGCAGAGTAATGGGGAAAGGGAGTACTTTATTTCAGAGAAAGGAACTGTATAGTAGAATGTTTCATTTGTAAAATATACATAAGTATCTGTTTATTATTCCTAAATAATAATTTGATTTTTACTTTCTTCCTACACAGTATGAAAATCAGGCATTCCTTTTTGGAAAGTGGGGTACCTCAGGACTTGTTGGTCGCCACAAGTTTTCTGATGTCACAGGAAAAATCAAACTGAAAAAAGAATACTTTCTACCCCCAAAGGGCTGGGAGTGGGAAGGAGAATGGATGGTTGATCCTGAAAGAAGGTCAGATTATTTTTTATTTTATGTGGGCAGCAATAAAGGCGTTTGTCATGTAGACTAAAAGTTTCTCTCTGTTTTCTTGGCTAAGAAAGAAATTTTAAGTTGAACATTCCAGGACAGAAAAAACCAGCCAATAGTCAAGGCTAGTTAATAATGCTAAAATTAACGTTGCCTTTTTTAAAAAGTAAAATAAAACAGGGAACAGAAAGAATGCATCCCTTTCCTAGGAATCAGCTTATGGTCTGGCAGTCCCCATGTCATGAGGGCTATATTGCTTGGATTCAATAGGTCTCAGTGCCTCATCTTTAAAAAAGGGATAAAAATAGTATTTTTTCCCTGGAAAGCTACCTTGAGGTGTCTGTGTGAGATTCAGAGATCCTGCTGTGATCATTTCAGACAAGACGCTTGGATTGGTGGATCTTTTCCTAGATAGAAACTTAACCTGGACACCTGATATAAAGCTGCAGTTCATGTTGTGGCAACACCATTACAGCATTTGCATGGTGGTTCACATACACTGGATGTTTTTTGTGTTTATTTCATTAAATGTTGAGAAATTTCATTGACATTGTCAAACAACTGGCATAGGTTAATTCTCAAACTGACTCAAGGCAGGGGTTCTTTTCAGATTCTAAGGTTGTGGTGCCATATGACAGCCTCTCCCCTGGGAGACCAAATTCATGAGACGTCAGTTCTCCCCCAGCTCTAACAGGTTCAGTCTTACTCTGTCAGATGTCTTCAGCTCTGGGGTTGTGCCAGTTCAGCTGTGTTGCCACACTTTAAACCAGACTGCATACGTTATTTGTTTCATAAACACCTGTTCCATAAACGTAAGAGACTATTTACTTTTTTCTTATAAGAAACTATTCAGCCTATTTTAAATTCTTTTCTTCTGATGGTGAAAAAAATACAGCACTGTTGCTGTAGAATAACCATGAAGGAAAAATACCTGCTATTATTTGATCAATTTTTAAATTGTATCAGTTATAGGTATGAATGGATGAGCTTTTTCATATTAAATTAATAGTTTTTATTTCAGTGAATAGTCTGACAGTAAGAAAAGCAATAACATGGAGATTTTTTCTCAGATAACATAAAACCCCCTCCTGCTGAAATGCATGGGTTTGCCATACATCTCTTTATATTGCAAGAAGAGCTGCTTGTCTCTATTTGGCCAGCAAATGGCAGTGTAGAACATACTTCAGTGTGTTCTGAACTGCAGTGAACCACTGGGAAATCAAAAGGCTTTTGTCTGATTTAATGTTCTCTTATTTCTTTTACTTGCAAATTAGAAAGTATTAGCCAATTGATTGCTTGCCTTGTCAACAGCATAAAGGGAAACAAAATTAAGTATATTGCCAAATTTTGATGCATGTATGCGTAGATGCATGTAACTATCATACACAGTCTGGGGTTTCCTGCAGTTAAATATATGTTGTTTTTTCATTTTCTAAGAGGGCATATTGAAAGCAGATCCTGAATAACACAGCAGTTAAAATATTCCTACTAGTCACTCATATTTATGAGTAATGTTCCTCCTATTGCTTGCTACCACTGGAGTTGCTTCAGTTTTAGAAAGACATTCTAAGAAAAAAGTGTCCCTCATATACGTGGACAATCCAACCTACCACCATGTGTGCACATTCTGTACTTTGTTTCTATGTGTTTCTCTGTAGTGAACTAAAATATGTTTGATTTATTATTATATTTGTTTTGGATGTGCAGTTTGTTGACTGAAGCTGATGCTGGCCATACTGAGTTTACTGATGAAGTGTATGAAAATGAGAGTCGCTATCCTGGAGGGGAATGGAAAGCATCTGAAGAGAGTTACACAGATGTGGTGAGACTTAGTTTTTACTGGATAGGTAAAGGTTTAAGAGGAGGAGTTCTAGGATTTGCTACACAGTGTATTTACTCTATTAATGCACAGAACTGTTATGTTTTCCCTACATAAAGAATGGAGAAAAAGCTCCACCCCCACGCGAGTTCACATGTCCTGCTGGGTGGATGTGGGAAGATGATGCTTGGAAATCTGATTTAAATCGAGCAGTGGATGAGCATGGTAAGGTTTACTGTTTATCTTACTTGTTTGTTAGGACAATCTGTTGTAGTTAATACTGAAGGAGGATGCACACCAAGATTGCAGCAATATCCTGGGCATGGTTGCCCTTTGGAAACATATCAAAGAAATATTTGGATAATAGTTGCATAAGGAATCAGATAAAATGACATTGAGAAAGTATTTGCTGTTTGCATCTGTTTCTGCCTCAATTTTAATCACTGTCCCATCAAACTCACCATTCTCATTGAGCCTTTCTTAGATCAAAAGGTATTTTGCACAGGGTATGTTATAAATGCATTTATAAGTACCTGCTACAGAATCCCACAGTCTAAGAAACTGTACATTAGTCTTAACTGCAGCACCGGATGACAATTTTTGAGCCAAAAGCTTTGACAACTTAAAAAAAATGAAGGCTAATGTAAACAACAGTCTATTAACAGAGAGGTTTCATTTGAGAAAGCTGTATGTGTAAACAGTGTGCTTGGAAATAGAACCCATCCTTGTTTGAAATAAGCTTCCGAAACATTTTTTACAAGTCCAATGTTAATGCAGTCCAGTGGTTAGAACTGGGCCCATAAGACTGGATTAGTAGGTTTTTTAGAGAAGTCAAAAGCTGGAGACACGAGACTTCTGTAATTGCACTGGGAGTATGTGACAGAGCTAGATTTGGATGTCTCTACTAATTTACCTGGGAGCCTCTAGCCACAGGATGAGTCACCAAACAGTGCTAAGTGAATCAGGAGGTCTGGGGACTGCAAGAAGTGAGGAACATGTTTGTGTTGGTCACACCCCACACAAGTGTGGGAAGGATTCCTGTATTACTGAGAGTAAAATAAATGCACTGAATTTGTGTGGGAGGAGAGCCATGCAGGACTGATCAGGATGAAATGGACAGTATGCAGCTGATTCTTAGGCAATTCTGAAATGAAAAAGATGTCAACGTATTTTTCTGAAGGACATTGATTTGATGGTTTGAGAACAGAATGAATAATGAAAACAAAAAAGATCTTGGGAAACTCTGGAAAGCCCAGAATTTTGCAAAACTGTAATGAATTTTTATTTGTTCTGAAATAGCTGAAAACTCTCAAATAATTACTGCTTTTAAGTATAAGTGAACTAGCTAGCTATTAGAATAGGAAAAAAATCTTTTATTTATCTTAGAATATTGATATCTGTCTTAACTGGAACCTCTGTTAGGTGTCTGCAGCAACTTTTCAAATGAGATGAATCTAAATTAAAGTTGGAGTCCTAGATACTTGGCCACTGAATTATAATACATAGAGCCAAAATACAGTAACAGGTTTATCAATTCTTACATTTTTATGATCAGAGTTTGTATAGTTGGTGTTCCTTTAAATGCCAAGCTGCTGGAGTTACAAGAGTACACAGAAAATTCAACTCCTATTTAAAATTAAGGGTGAGTTCTTCCAGTGGTGAAGTATGAAAATGTAATACCAACTTTTGAAAAAAAACCCCAAGAATGCAAAGAAAAGAACTTGAAATGTATCTGGTTTAATGTTGAGGCTTTTATTGTCATGTATACTATAACAGCATCCTTAAAACGCCATCAGTTGCCCCCTGGCTATTGGGTGTTTAGGGTCTGCAATGCTGAATAGTCTGGTGTGATAAAGCTTCATTCTCTGTAGGTGCAATCACTCTACTCCCTGTGCTTTGCTTCTTTGTATGTTGCTTGTACTTCTGAAAATATAGTAACTAATCAATTCTGTTTTAGGATGGGAATATGGAATTACTATTCCTCCAGACACTAAGCCCAAGTCATGGGTTGCTGCAGAGAAAATGTACCACACACATCGCCGACGCAGACTGGTGCGGAAGCGTAGGAGGGATATCTCTGAAGGAGTACCAGCAGGAAGGGTAAGCAAAAGAGGGATCCAGTCAGGGACTTGCACATTTTAACAGTTTGAGTTTCTTTTTTTGTTAAAAATCTGTGCGAATTTCTCATTTTTAGAGTAAAGAAAAAAATATAATACCAAACACTAAAAAAAATCTAGAACAACCTTTTAATTTTTCATTATATTTCTTTTCTTTATATTTTTGTAAGTTGTTGGTGCTGGCTTTGGTTTATGAGGGGAATTTTAGGCCTGCCAGGGCAAGTGCTGCGCTTTTTTCATTACAGTCATCCAACACTGGATAACAAGAATTTATGTCTCTCAGGGAATGCCATCATATGAAGATCAAGAGGGATGGGAATATGCGTCCTTGATCGGCTGGAAGTTTCACTGGAAGCAGCGCAGTTCTGATACTTTCCGTCGCAGACGGTGGAGGCGGAAAATGGCTCCCTCAGAGACACATGGTGCTGCAGCCATCTTTAAACTTGAAGGGGCTTTGGTAAGGCACAGATACCAAACAAGGTTTTCGAAGATCAAACTGTTAACTCACAGTAAATAAACAAGTATATCAGTCATTCTAGTCCATGAATTGTTCGACTGATACATAACTAAGAAACTAATACAGTTCATATTGTTTAAATTATTTCAAGTCTGAAAGGGACCATTAACGTGGAGTAGATACTCTTGTATTACTGTTTATTTTTTAAATTTTATAATGCATAGAAAATATTAGGTATTATATATAAATTACATTTTATATTACCTTTGATCTTATTACTTTATGTTTCAAATTTTTTTTATTGAGATCTAGAGTAAAAGGCCAAATTACCAGATGAGCTTTCTATAAGTAAAGTGAAAAGATAGCTCAAGCTTTTCATGCACATAATTTAGATGTATTAACACCAGCACAACAAACAGTAGGTACTGAAATAGCTGCCCTTGATTTGTATTTGCATGTATAAACAACCAAAGAGAAGGAAAGATAACAAATATTGGAGAAGCCAGAATGTCATACGTTGCAAATAGATGACTAGAATGTAATTATTCCTCAAGTTTTCAGGTTACACAGCTTCCCAGATAAGCTCTATTTACCAAAATACAAATTGTAGCAAATAATGTGAGGCTACCTTGGTTTTATGAAATATATAATGACTCTGCGTCTGATTGTATAGCATTAACAAAAGTTTGTGCTTTTCTCTTGGTTCGTTTCTCCTCTTTATATCAAATGTCAAACAGGGATTCACTGATACTGTTTTCTTTCTCCACTTAATTTGGTTTCACAGAGTTTAATAATTCCTGTTTCAGTTTTGCTTATGACTACTTTCTCGGCTATTGCTTGGATAAAGCCTTAGAGCAGTTCTCTGCCAACAGTGCAGTGTGGAACACCTGCCACATCTCCTTCAGTCTGAGCTGAGAGGTAGCTAGTGTCACTCCAGAAAAATGGTATCCTGGAAGTCAGATGAAATGACAGGATATGATTTCTGCACAGCTTCAATGGCAGCAGGAAATGACTTCTGGACATGAGTTAAACATCTTTTAAAGTACATTTACTCACAGAAGTAAATTTCTCCTTGTCCTGGAGGAGAGACTGAAACCCATAAATTCACACACAGTTCCTTTTTCTCAGATCCCTTCTATGTTTGTAAATACTCAATGACTTTTTTATTTTTGTATATAACTTCAGGGGGCAGACACCAGTGTTGATGATGAAGGGAAGAGTTTGGACAAAAGCAAGGAGTCAGCTACAAAGGTGTTTGGTGCCAATACACCACTTGTTTCCTGCTACTTTGACAGTATGTTCTTTAACAATTCCCTTCCTGAAAATCATGTCCCTGGTTTCAGAATCATAATTCTTTGTGTTTTACATCTAACTTTATATACCTTCTGTTAAAATGACTACCGGATTCCTGACTGGGCCCTATTTAGGTTATTAAAGGAAAAATTACAGTTAGCTATTTTGGTTCACTGTGACACAGACCTTTTTAAAACCTGTATGGGACAGGAATTCTAAAGGTAACTATTGCAGCACCTGAATTTAGGCTGTCTTAAATGGTGCATTTTTAGCATTGGGGTCCCTCCATGGCCATGCAGGGAGCTAATGCAACAGAGAAGATGTATGTACAGTTTGTTGTTGTTTTAGCTCACTTAACCAGCTCAGTGCAGGGTCAGACAATGCCTGACCCAGAGGAAGCAGTACTATGTAGTTGAGTTGGCAAAGTGAACAAAACTGTAACTTTGCCAACCTGGATTGGTTTTAAATGCCTTGTAATCACTGTAATGTGATTCACAAAAGCAGGGACACTGAGATGGGAGCCACCAGTGCTAGTTAACAGGAACAGAGGCCAGTCCTGGGACTTAAAAACCTTTTTGAGAAGCTCTGACTGCAACACTTGTCTTTATTTGGACTCTGCAGAACTTGATCTCCCTGCTGAGAATGAATGCCTAAATCTTCAGTCTTTCAGAACCTGAGGAACGTTATTGCAGTTTCTTTTTATAATGATCACAGTTGGAGTAAAATGGCACCTTCTCCTGCCAAAGCTTAGTGAGGCTGTGAGTGGGCCACAGTTTTTCAAGAGCTGAAAAGGTTAGAGGTCATGCCTTTTAAAGAAAAGTTGTAGTAACTGAGCCATATGCTGTCCTGGGTTTTGGGCACCTCTCATATCTTTTTAAATTATTCCACCTTACTCAATGTTCTAGGTTTTTTTTAAACTCTTAGTTCAAGAGACAGAGTTGCAATTGGAATAATTTTCTAGAGCTAAGAGCTAAAAATGTGAAACACTCAGGTCCCTGGAAGTGCTGTATTGAATACTTAAATTAAGCACAGGAATGCTGTTCTTGATTCTCTTTGGATGAGCTAGACTGTCACACTGTTTCAAACAGGAATTTTTTGAATAGAAAGATTTTTAGATGATCATGTGGTGAAAAAAGCCCAAATAGCATTAGTGTTTTTTTTTAATTTCTGCTTTGTGTTGGAACAAATGTTCTCAGGTGCTAGCTCATTGGTATGGATATACTTGTCGCAAGAAAAGCAAAACTGTTACTACAGTGCTTGTGTTAAAATGTGGAAGGCATTTGTATAAACTCAAGATATCATCATTACAGGAAAGAAGCCTGTATAATGCAGCTGAACTGTTTTTATTTATTTGATACAGGAGTATATACTTACCACCTTCGCTGTTATGTCTACCAGGCAAGAAACCTCATGGCTTTAGACAAAGACAGTTTTTCAGGTATGGAAAAATCATTTTGCCATGAACCAGTAACTTGATTTAGCTGTAGAATATCTTAACTCCTTAAGATCTGTGTGTAGGTCCCAGCTACTGAAACGGTGCCATAAAGAAAGTCTCAGCTTTATTACATGTGGTCCCAATTTGGTTAGTACTGCCCCAGAAGTTGCCAAAAATGCAGTGCTCTTTATATGCAGTAACTGTTGCTGCCAATGAATTCTCAGTAAGGGAATGGGATTTTAAATAAGGTCTGAATTTCCCATGACCAGTCCCTTCCTTTTGCCTTAGTTTCTCCTTCTAACCAAAGCCTATATGCAGTTTTTTTGTGCAGGAAGCTTGCACAAAAGCAAGGATGAAGAAAGCTGAATGGCTGTTATGTCACCAACTGCCTCTCAGTGTTCAGTGTCTTTATTAATTCATTGAGAAGATGAATTTGTAGAAGAATCACACTGTGCCTTACTAATAAGCATGGATTTTGTTTGTTTATACATGTGTACTGCTTGCTTTTATATTTCCAGCTCTTAGGTATTCCAACAGTGTTGTATCAATTTCTCATCTTTTTGTCAGGCTAATACTCAGGTTTATCAAGTATTCAATTTTTTGCTAATTCAAATTAAAATTTCACCGGGAAGTTGGAGAGCAAATTGAATTTAGATTCTGTAAGAATATGATTTTACACTTCCTTTAAGGAAGTTCAGCAAAAGATGAAGCTGAAATGAATTTTCTTTCCCCATTATTCTCCATTTGCATCCTTCTTTTTCTCCCTGTTTGAAGTAATAATTAAGTGTAATGCATTTCTAACAGAAATATAGTGCTATAGTATAGCACTATACATATTTTAGTGTATTTTCTGAAATGAGGAGCATTTTGTGCAGCTGCCTGTGTGTATTTGGTTTTACTTCACTATGCTGTGCTTGAAAGCAGTGCAAACAAACAATAATAAATGCCACTAATTTGCATATATGCAATTCAGGACAGGCACCTCAGATGCAGTCATATATAAAATAGCTCACCAATATTTTATTTTCCTCTAAAATTAGCTTGAAGAATTAGCCAAATTTTGTAAAACTGATCAGGTACCTAGTCAGAAGCTATTGAAACTGACCTAGAGATAACCTTTAAAATTGCCTTTAGTCCTTAGTAATTGCAATTTGTACAGGAAACGTTAATGACTGTCATCAGATACCTCCTACAGAGCTGGTGATGATTTAAAGACCTTCCAGACACTGGGCCTAGACCGCTTTAATCATTCCGCTGTTTCACAAGAAGGGGTTGCTATAAATAAGCATGTTTGAAACCAAAGCTTCATCTAAGCTATATAGCCTGGGAGAATTTGTTGTTTGGCAACTAGTCAGAACTAGAATTATTTCTTTGTATTATTTATGATGCTGCATGTCAGTTGAGACAACAAAAGAGCTTCTATGGGCAAGATTTAAGAGATTAGTACAGACAATGTTTTCACATTCCCTTTCTGATTTGCAAGATGTTTTATCATTTTCATTTATTACTCTGTTAATCAAGATGAGTATAAAGGAAGTGATTTAGTAATCAAGTGGAAATTGCTCTATTAAGCATAAATTATATATATATGTGCTTGTTTTTGTTTTACATAGAATGGGTTAGAATTGGTAATGACAGAAGAAAAATAACATACTATATTTGGTAAAAATTGTGCTTTTTTGCCTTATGGCTTGATGGGGTTTTGTTTGTCTGTAACTCTGTGCTTTTAATCTTTTTATGGTATTTCAGATCCATATGCTCACGTTTCTTTCCTCCATCAAAGCAAAACAACTGAGATCATTCATTCAACTCTAAATCCTACATGGGACCAAACTCTCATATTTAATGAGATTGAAATCTATGGGCACCCACAGACAGTAGCCCAAAACCCACCTAATGTTGTTATTGAACTTTTTGACAGTGACCAAGTGGTAGGTGAAAACTTTTTACCTAGATTGCTTTTCTATTTATTTATATTAGTTGAGAATACATTAATGGATGTGATTGCTATTTTTGGTTGCAGGGTAAAGATGAATTCCTTGGAAGAAGTGTTTGTTCTCCCATGGTCAAGTTAATCCCAGAAGAGGACATCACACCAAAACTGCTTTGGTATCCTGTAACAAATAATGGCAAAGCTAGTGGAGACATTCTTTTTGCTGCAGAACTTATTTTGAGAGACAAGGTATATGTTTCTTTTTTTGTGCGTATGTGTAATATAATACAATACAATACATATCCTTTCGAAGTGAGACATTATGTGAAGAACTATCTTAATACTTGCAAGGAAGAGGAGAAAAACTAATGCTCATGTTTATGTCTTAATAGGGTGGTGCCAACCTTCCAATTCTTCCATCACAAAGAGCTCCAAAGCTTTACATGGTACCTCAAGGAATCAGACCAGTAGTTCAACTCACTGCTGTTGAGGTATGGTTTACTTTTAAACTGACTGTACAAATACAGTCATTTCATCCTCTAGAAAGTAAGTTTGTGTATCTGCTTAAAGCAAAATTCATAGTGAGAGATATGGGGGATTCTTTTCTTAAAGTGTTTTGGAATTTCACTGTTTTCATTAATTTTCTAGAACTAGAACCTTTAAATATTTTCCAGTCACATTTTATTTTAAAGACTTTATTTCTTCTTTCCCACTTTTTGAGTATTATATTAAGCATATTAATATCTCTTCCCATTTTTGTTGTATTGAATTTTATTTTACAGATTCTGGCCTGGGGATTGCGAAACATGAAAAACTATCAACTGGCACCTGTTATGTCTCCAAGTCTCATTGTGGAATGTGGGGGAGAAATGGTGGAGTCTGTGGTGATCAAAAACCTCAAAAAGACACCGAATTTTCCATCTTCTGTTCTCTTCATGAAAGTTGTACGTTACAAAAAACTATGTATCACCTATCTATAGCAAAATAAGTTATTCCATAGTTTTGAAGGTCAAGGATTTGTTCTGAATAGAAAAACATACATAGGTTTTTGACTTGTCATAAGCAATTTATGAGCCTGAAAACTCTAGTAAAGACCATGTAAACATGTCTGTACAGTCACTGATAAGTTGTACAGTTTTATATGCACAGTCCAGTGCAGTATATATAGTTTTTTATTCAAAAAGGCATTAATTTACCAGTAGATATGTGGCTGCTTTCCTAGTGCTATAATGGAAGCTGTGCAAGAGTCAAGAAAATTCAAGATTTGGGGCAATTAAAATTATTCTTACTGATTCTTATTATTTCATAATACAAGGTTATAAGTTTTCATTCACCATACAGCCATAGAAGTTCCAAATTAAATAAATGAAGGAACAGCTCTGATTTAGGGGGGAAATCTTTATTCTTCATTTTTCTTCTGTTTGCATTAAAAAAAACCTCTAACCTTTTATTTTTAGCTTTTGCCAAAAGAGGAGTTATACAGTCCATCTCTTGTTATTAAAGTAATAGACCACAGACCATTTGGACGGAAGCCCATTGTGGGACAATGTACTATTGATTTACTGGAAAGCTTTCGCTGTGACCCCTACACTACTAAAGAGGACATTGCACCACAGCTGAAAGGTAGAAAGCTGCAAAATGAAAAGTTCTGCTTTCTTATGAGATGCTAGAATTACCTCCCTTCAGTGTTTACTCTGCATGCTGTGCTGATGAATAGCCACCTCATGTTGTGCCCTTATTTGGAGATAATGTTGTCTGAAAGAAAAAAATCTAATCCAGAGTATTAATTAGTGCAATATGCTGTGGAGCGTTAAGAGAACATTATGCAAAGGCAAATCCACTCTCATACTTGATGTGCTAGTTCCTCTTTCGTGTCAGCTTGGAATTTAACTACCTGCACATTAGCTCTCCAATGGTACAAAAGTAACAATCCAGGATTCCAGTAAAGAACCCTCTGAATACAATACTGACATTTTTCCTCTATATTTTTCCCAAATTTTCCTCTTTTGAAAAAAAAAATTCTATATATCTGAGAAATGTTTGTATGTCCTACACAAAAATATATTGTTGGTTTTTAGCAAAAACTGTCAACTAATTGCTTCCTTTGGAGAATCAAATATATAACCAATTCATTATTTTACATCTTCTGTAACTGTTTGGATTTCAAATCTGATGAAACTGTTTAGTAAGATGTTTTTCCAAAACCATATTGCCTTAATAAAACCTTTGGCTTACAGTGAGCCTGCTCTCTGCTGCACCTCGCCAGGATACAGTAATTGATATGGAAGACACACAGCCACTGCTAACAGCTCAGGTAATCTTTGAAATTTGATGCTTGACTTTCATCTTCAGATCTGTGATTTCTGAGAAACTATCTAGACAGCAAAATTGTCAGAAACATATGCAACCTTCTGGAAAGCCAGATGGAACAAAGGTACTTTGTGACAAGAAAGCAAAGCAAATATGTTAATTATTGTAACCTTTGTTTTCATATAGTAAACATCAAACTATAGCATTTTGTGCTTGGTAAAGTTCACCCAGTAGCTTAAGAATTAATGCACTTGTTGAATAGCTACTGAAAGCACATGACAAAACATTAACAGTTGCCCACTGATGGTGGTTACAGGGGCCTGATCTTGCACAGACTGAGCAGTTCTCAATAAAGGAGGTGTAAGGAGGTGCTTTGGTGGGTGCAGACCTTCAGCCATTCGTTTTGTCACAGTCATGACTTTGCCTCTCCTACCTTGAAGTCACCCAAACCCAATACCAGTGAAACAACTTTATCTGTACTAACACTTCTCTTCTTTCCTTTTCTGCTGTGCCTTGTGAATCTCTTTCCTGCTCTGATTCTTTTGGGACCACCTCAATACAGTTTTACTTGCCAGGTAAAAAAAAATTTAGCTTGCAGAATTTTACTCTTGTGTTGAAACACCAGTGAAGTCAAATTCCTGACAGTGCATTTTAAAGGAAAAAATTTCAGTTCTCTTAGAACTGTAAAATGTTCTTCTCGCCTAGAAGATGTTTGCATAAATTTCTGGTGGCCTGTTGTGTTAATCCACAATTTTGACTTTTGAAAATGCAGAAAACTTTACTTTGCTACAGAGGTCCCAAAGTAAATACTACTGAATTTAGACTTTTCAACTTTTACTGCTATTTGAGTATATTAATGATTGTTCTTCCTTCATTTCTTCTTCTGTATCTTGAAGGTATGATATTCAGACTCTAATTTAAGTGTATCATAGACCATGGTCTTGAATTTACTGTCATCATACAAGTAAATTGTCCTTAATATTTAATTTAGAACATTCTTTAACTTTTATCTGAAATAGTTTTTCTCTTCTAATATAAGTGCTTTATACCTGGTACAGCGAATTATTATTTCCTTTAAGAATTTTAAGAAAAAACATTTAGAAAATAAAGAAGTCTTAGCACTTCAAAGTCACTGGCAAAATAGATTATATTTGTGTGGTTTCAACTATAAAGGGAAAATTTTAGATTCTAGATAAGGTGAAACACAATTTCTTTGACATCATCCAAGCCAAATATAGCTCTAGGTACAGTGGTAGCATCCATATTAGAGGAATGAAAATTCAAAACAGTTGAAATTGAAATAAGTACAACTGTGAGAAGTGTAAGTGCTATGCAGACAACACCCCGAGGACACTGAAATTTCATCAATTACATTCCAATTTCCAGTGTTTAAGCAGTATGTCAACAGCACTCAGCAAAATGGCTTCTCCAACAACAGTGCATGTATGTATGTACCGAGCTAATGCATGCAGGTGACCAGAATGCGAATGGGACGGGGTCATAAGGGTGTACTTCTCCTGGCAGTTCTGCCACAGAGAGATTTTGGAGGGGATGAGGCTCCTAAGTCTGCTATGATAAGTTGCAAATATTAAGGTGTCTGTTCTGAAAGTCCTACTGGGCATATACATACAATATGTATGAACTACTAAAAACTTAGTGTGTCAGCTTACTTGGAATCTGTGTGATAAAAGCACAAAAATCAACAGGAATTATTTAACCACACTATTAATATTTAAACTTTGTTTAGAAGTCTACTTAATGGAAAATAAAGTAGCTTTATGATAAGCTTTATGATAATTCTAACTCTTAACTTTTCTAGGTATCCACTGCATCTTATAAATTTTTTCCATAATTCCAAACTGTTCAAAAAGCTGATAGTTCAGTGTTGATGTCTTTAAAACTTCATATATAACAATCTACAGAGAAGTCACTGTGTGTACATTTTGAAAAGGACAATAAGCATTACATTGTTTTTACCATATGAATATCTCACTCCAAAATCTCTAATTTATCATATGGCATTTCATTCTGTGTTTTGGCATCCTGTGAGCACATCCTGCTTACAACTTTCAGTAACAATAGCATCCAGAGATTGAAAACTACTTTTTGCTTTGGGAATTTTTAAAGGAAGTCTTAAAGTTTTTGGTTTTTTTCTTTAACCTCTTCTTTTCAAAATTACCAAGTGCATTGCTTGAAGAGACATTTGAAGGTATATCAAGGTGGAAAAAAAACCCAAAACATAAACCCTAATTTAAATTCTTCCAACATTATACTTCAATGAAAGAGTCAGAGTTCTAAACACTTTGCTTCATGAAAAGGCTTGAAATTGGGAGTCTCAACTATTATTGCATAGTTAAGCAAGCTACCTTTCACATTGTCAACATTACCAACCAGTGTTTAAACAAAGTGAAACTTAAACATGGTAAACTATTCAAAATTACCTCATGAATTCTGCCTGTAAGTTTTGCAAATCACTAATTATGTGGTTTCCAAGTAAAAAAAAATCACTCCAACTCCTTCAGAAAATGACAGTCCTATGCAAATCTTAAAAAGTTATGCTGTATTTCTGATTTGAAATTAGGCAAGACTAGTAAAATACAGTAGACCAGAACATCCCAGCAAGATAATTAGACAACAGAAATAGGAATAAATGAGTATGATATACCCGAGTGATGTCCTGACCTATTGATGCATTTGGCTTGTATTCATAAAACATTTTTTTGCATATTTCTTCTGCTTTGCACAAAAATTTATGGCTAATGCTTTTAAATGAAAACCCAAGGTATAATATAGAAACACTAGCACAAACGTCACTTGCTAATCATGGCTTCCAGAGGGGATGCATGATGCTTGCTCTAATGGACTATCAGGTCATAATTATGGTATCTGTGATTTAACAGGGGAAGCATTTTGGATTGCGCACATTGTTTTTACATTTATATAGATAAATCTATACACACACATATACTGGTTGCTACTGGACTTCATAATTCTTCATAGTTTTTCTCAGACCCCTAAAAGTACACAGCCTGTAAACAATTGTTAAATGATGGTACAAGGAAAGGATGTTGAGCATTAGCAAATTGATTTATAGTGAAGAATGGGGAAAAAAACACTAGAATCTTATGTATGTGAAATTTGTTTGGAAAAGAATGTTTGGAATAGGTTCAGTTTTGTAAGTGCTCTTAGAAACATTTTTTGTCTGAAATAAATCAGATCCAGTGCTCTGTGCAACCGCAGATGAAAGCAGGGAATGATGCTACTGTGGAAATCAATAAATAGAAACCAGACTGTAACACTACAATGATACAATGAGAAACCAAGCTTGCTTGGTTTTGCTTTATTATGCGAAGAACAAAGCACAGGGTGATAATGTTTTACAGTCCTGAAAATCTGCTTTTCAAAATTTATATATATGAGCTCCAGTTCAATATCTAGACCATACTGACAAGGAGAAAAAAAGGTTAAACATGTGGTGTTTGAATACTCTTCAAAAGCATTTCTAAATTACTGTTAATAACTTAGTTCACATACATACTATATACAAAACCTTAAACTTTTCAAGTCTGTTTAACTGTCTAAAATTCTACATCATATCCTTACCATTGTTTCTATTTTGCTCTTTTTTTATGACTTGATCCTCCTGAGCAGCTTACAGAGAAGGTAACGTATACTGCTTGAAAAAATCTACACATTGCTTTCTTGTAAATGAGATCTCCATTTGAAAATCACTCTATCCATACTCTAAATTAGCATTTTAAGCACATGGGTGAGAACAGTAATTTCTGAAAATATTTGACATAAAACCTACAGCAAAGTAGTAAAATGGTAGATTTAGGAAAGACTGAAATAAAGAGCTCTAGATATTAAAAAACTCCAAACCAACAAAACCAAAAAACCAGCCAAACCGTCCCCTTTTGTGATCTGTACAATACTTTGAGATTCTCTTTAAATCCAAAGAATCTTAAAAAAAAAAAAAAGAAATTTACACAGTGCATGAATACTATTCGTTACCAATGGAAGTATGTTTTCAGGGGTAAATAATTATCTTATGCAATCCCTGTGAATACTCTCTTAAACACAGTGATTATCAGACTTAAATAAAAGTATAGAAACTCCACAGAAATACTGTGTTAGTGGAATGTATAGATTGCTAGCATCTAGCATGTCATGAGACTTATTGAAGTACTATTTTTAAGAGGGCAAGACTCACTACTCCTGTTCAGTGGCACTTGGTAAACGTTAAGGTAGATCTGCAAGACTCTGTTACAGTACAGGCAATCTCCACTGGTTTTAAGGGAATGGTGTAGAGTTAGAACAGTTACAGGTCTGTCCCGGCATCATTACATGGCAGCAGCTTTGAAATAACTGAGAATGCTAGAACCAGCTAGCACATTTATCCCTTGGGAAAGTTTTCAGCGTGTTCACTGTAGTTCTTACAGTCATGCAATCCCCTAATGAATACCAGGCGTGATGGTGTTTTTCCTTACCAGCTGAAGCAGTGACTGCACCAGCAAAGAGGGACAGCACATCCTCTGAGCTGAGTAATTTAGAACTTAGGAGCTTAGGCTGTACTGCTCTGCCAGAAGGTGGAGGAGAGGAATATACACACCCCCCAAAATCAGTCCTTTGAGACAGGCATTTAGATGCCAGTAATTAATCACATGCTTGGAGATGGCTGGCTGTTGGCTATCAACACAGCTGCATTATAGACTAGATACCTACCTAATAATGGGCAAGAGATTTTAGCCTTAATTACATTCTAATTCTCTTTCAGATGAACCTTTAATATTACCTAACTGATAATAAATTTTAGAATATATTATCTATTATGATAGTTAATTGTTCATTTTTTCTGCTGTGCAGCATTATATAAGAAAGGATTTATCTCTCAATAAAGTCTTTTATTTGCTTTTCTTTAAAAGGAGGAAGAAATTGTTGATTGGTGGAGCAAATTTTATGCTTCAATAGGAGAACATGAAAAATGTGGACAGTATATCAAAAAAGGATATGACACTTTAAAGGTATTTAAAGGATAAAATAAATTAATGTATCCCAGAGTTTATAGGCCCGAGACCTAATCAAGGTGTGCCCTCTGTTATTTTAAATGCTCTTCATAATTTAACTATACATGATTGCCTGTGAAGGTTCATTACTAATTCATGTGGTGAAATGAAGATTTTAAGAATATATCTTTGCTTCTCTTCCACTTAACTACACTTATTAGTAGATGTATTAAGAATTTAATATCGCTTTCAGTCAAAGGGAGTTTTACTCTTGACTTCTTTGGGTGCCAGGCATATACACTGAGAAAGTATGAACACAGAGGATCAGTACTTTTACTGTTTGTTGGTTAAAGTTTGAAGTCAGACTACTTTTATCTCTCATCTCATACACCTAATGAAGAAAGTAAAGATAAGATACATGATACTTACTCTGTTTTTAACAAGGCCTAGATAATGATATATCACGTTCTCCAAACATCGCATTTGCTTCCACTTCAATGTAAAAATGGTAATTTCTAAACCACACTGTTTTCATTTTCCTTTTTCTTTTTTTAAGGTGTATGACTGTGAATTGGAAAAAGTACCCGAATTTAATAACTTAACAGACTTCTGTGATACCTTTAAATTATACAGAGGCAAATCTGAGGACAGTGATGATCCGTCAGTGGTTGGGGAATTCAAGGTAAATTTCAAGTGATGGGCAACAACCAAATGCTAGTTTTAGTCTTTCGTATGTAAATGGTTATCATTTAAGCAGCTCTACGTGCAAGCTGAAATATGGATGTGTGGGTCAATAGGGGCAAGAGATACTTAAGTATTGGCCCTTCTTTCTCAAAGAAGGTACAGCTATGCATTGTCACACTATATGTGATACATGTTAATTTAAAATAAATATCATTCCTGTAATCTTCCCTGGTACCTGTGGGACAGAACCCTCCCAGATAACCTCTTGAACAGACTAAAGTTTCACCTGCAGACTTTCTAAGCAAAGTACATTTTTAGAGTGAATTTGGAAAAGGTACTTTGTACTATTTCTGTGTCTCTGTGACTTTTATAGATCAAAATAATGATAACATAGAAAAAACAAACGAACCAATGAAATCTTAAATTATGCTTTTGGAGAGGGAAACAAATAGAAAATGTTTTATGTGTACTCAGGTGGAGCAAACGGAGTTATTGTGTTGAGATAAAACTAGCTGAACTGATTTAAACTGGCAAAGGACATAACCTTGCCTTTTTAGTAAGTCTTATTATCCAGAACCCATTAAAGTAAAACAAAGGACTTCTAGGGGACTGTGGATCAGGCTATAATCTTATTATTCCTATACAAAGCAGAGTGCGTATGTATAGGATAAATAAGAAAAAACAGACCTAGCAGAGTGGCTTTTCTGCCTTTCTCATGACTGAGTGTTCGTATTATTTTTTAGGGCTCCTTTAAGATCTATGCATTACCTGACGACCCCAGTATTCCCGCTCCTCCCCGCCAGTTCCGGGAGCTGCCAGACAGTGGACCTCAGGAGTGCATTGTGCGCATTTATATTGTTCGGGCTCTGCAACTTCAGCCCCAGGACAATAACGGGCTGGTGAGACCCTTTGCTTTTGGAATGTTTGCCAGCTAATTGCTGTAGTGTATTTTAAATAAAGTTGGTCTTGATAACTATTCCTTAACAATTTTTTTTCTTATTCTAAATAGTGTGATCCTTATATAAAAATATCTCTGAGTAAAAAAGTGATTGAAGACAGAGATAATTATGTGCCTAACACTCTCAACCCAGTTTTTGGCAGGTAATGAACATTTTTGTATTTTCACTTCAGTGTATTTTAGAATGTTTTTCTACTTTTTAAGATAAATTGCTCTTTGAAATATCCAATCCTCTATTCATAGTTATATACTGACAGTTAATTGCGAGTAAAATTGCATAAGGCATTCCCCTTTGAAGTCATTGGACAACACAGATGTTTAGCTAGGATATAGATTTTCTGTATCATATGGTAAAGCATAAAGTCAAAGAATGTCTTTATCTTAAAATTACCCTGCCTTTTGCATATAAGAGTAACAAAATGTACTTATAGACTATGTAAAAAGCTTTACCTCTGAAAACTACATGGATCTCACAGCAAGTAATCAGCTTAACGTACATTCCCAGTACACTGATCTTTCCATCAAAGGCTAATGATATCACTGAAATATCTGAATTAAAACTACTAGTCAGAAATGAAGGTGTTATGTCATCTTTATAATTACTAATGGAACTCTGGGTCTGATTTGGTGCCCAAAGAGGAGGATTTTGATAAATTAGAAAGCTCAAAGAGAAGGACTAGAAGGATCATAAAGTGTTTGGAAAGCATACTTTGCAATGATGCACTACAGGATTTCAGTTGTTCAGATTATGCAGAGAAATAGTCAGCAAAGAGACTCAATTACAGATACAAAATACCTTCAAAATTCCAAATTTCTGCAGTCTTCTGGAAGTCAAAGTTTAAAAGTTTGACTAGAAATAAACAAACAAAAAAGATGCAGAAAATAATTAACCATGGAATACTTTACCTAAGTGGTAATGGATTCAGCAGTAGTAGAAATCACAAGGCTGCATATCTTTACATTCAGATAATTAATTTTGAGAAAACCCTTTTTGTGTAGGACAGATAGATGACAGAATAATCCTTTTTCATCAGAGAAGCTTTTAAGGATCCTGCTGTGTTTGTGGTTAAAAATTTTTAAAGCTTCTGATCATAGAGAAATTATGGATTGAACAACCATCCTTTTTACAGAGCCGCTGGCAGAGCCACAACAGTCTATTTCTCAGTCCCAATTCAAGGTGCTGCACAAAAACATACAAGTAATATTGGGCAGAAAGGAAGGAGTTCATATCCAGAGAAGTAGAAGTAGAAATTGGAACACGAATGGTAACTACTGCTAGATTTACCAGAACTAGAAGCATCCCTTTAATGTCTTGTTATTGCTCAAAAACAGACTGATAAGTGCTTTTTTAGTTGTTCTTAAGTTTAGAAATAAGAAACATTGCTTAAAAGACTAATAGCCTTATCTGGGCATTTTTATGTTTAGAATGTACGAACTCAGCTGCTTCTTGCCTCAAGAAAAGGATCTGAAAATTTCAGTCTATGACTATGACACATTGACTCGTGATGAAAAAGTGGGTGAAACCATAATTGATCTTGAGAACAGATTCCTTTCTCGTTATGGATCTCACTGTGGCATCCCACAGCAGTATTGGATGTAAGTCATTTTGTCTATTGAAAATGTTTGTCTGTGAGATCTAGTACTCAGCCTCTGAAAAAATCTGGGCTTCCTTCATCTTAATTCTATGGTTTAAAAATTGCTATGGTTTCTCATGGATAATTGTTGTGCTCCTTCTATCATCTGAATTCCAAGGGAAGCTGTAAAGTTTTCAGAAGAGCCTTGAATGAAAACCAGGATGTCAGATGTTGTAATATTCTGTTAATACAGTAATGTGTGTTATTTCTGCCCAGAGAACTCACACTTAACAGTATTTTATGACCTACTTCTGGAAATAAATATGGAAAACATCTGTTAATGTAAATTATTTTGATGTGTAAAGAAAAAATTCTGTCTTGGAAGGTAACTGAGCTGTACGAAATTATGTCACTGTATCAAACTCAAGTGACCTCAATCTAAGCAGTTATAGTGCTGCCCTTTCTGAATTAGTTTATATGTAAATATGTTTTACATGTTGTGTAAACGCCCTGAATACTGAATAATTTTCAGATGTGTTTCTTTTGCTTTCCTAAAAGTTCAGGTGTGAATACCTGGCGTGATCAACTAAAACCCACCCAGTTACTACAAAATGTAGCCAGGTTTAAAGGCTATGCTCCTCCTGTCCTCTCTGAGAATGGTAGAAAGATTAATTATGGGGGACAAGACTATACTTTGGAGGAAGCTGGTGAGTTTATTCACTTATTTTATATATCTGTCTTAAATTCATACAAATATAAAACTTTTCAAGTGTTTATGGAATACTAGAAGAAATCTTTGGTGCTTTCAAATTTGAACACATTTTTCTGCAGTTTTAAATATCTGGTTTTAAAGTTCAAATGCAAATTGTGGTTCATGAGTCCCTTTTCCAATTTTCTTTATTTCAGATGCTAACAAAATTTTGCATCAGCATCTTGGTCCAGGTGAAGAGCGGCTAGCCCTTCATATCCTCAGAACACAGGGATTGGTACCTGAACACGTGGAGACAAGGACCTTATATAGCACCTTCCAGCCCAACATCTCCCAGGTACTGTAAGCAGGCTTACTTGTGATTTCTTGAAGGCAGAAATGGAGCATTCTGAAATTTATATCATGTTGTCAATAGAGTGGTATCCCTCGGGGGAAGAGGGCTACAAAGCTGAAAATCTAAAGCAGGTTAGTCTAGAAACAACAAAAGGCAGTTATGTTTTGCCATTAAGACCTCCAAATGACATCTTAAACACTGACAGAGTGGGAATTAGGAAAGCTTTATTTATAACTTTGTTACTGATATAAGCTGTAGTACGTACTTATACTTCACCAAAAATAAAGGAGATGGCCTGGCTCAAGAGCTCTCTAGCTGCATTCAGCAAATGACTCCAAACTTGTCAATTCAGAGGTGCAAGTTTCAACATGAAGTCATATTGGACATCTCAGCTAGAGAGGAACAAACGCTAACATTAGAGTTTTCTGGCTTTGTCTCACTCACCAGTGGTTAGGGTTTTTTTAAGAAAGTTTCTGCAGAAACTTATCTGAAAAATAAAAGAGCTTGCATTTGAAGCAGTGGATGCCTTACTCCAGACTGTAGTTAAGGAGACTGATCACCTACACAGGGTAGACAACCAGCTGCCACATGTATGATACTGGACCTCGGAATACCACCTCTGAAAGAACAGTGAGACTAGTTGGGCATCTAATTTGCACTAAATTCACTAGGAATTAGTGTCCCTACCATCTTCTGAATTCTTGGTATTGTTCCTTTGAAGAAGCTTGTATATTGAGGAATTGGGCTTGCTCCTGTCCGAGGTCTGTAGAGGTTCTGACATTGGGAACATGAGAGAGGTAACTAAAATTAGTACTGAGTGTGCCATAAGCAGTTCCATGAATTACCATGACAAACCTGTAAGGAACAAACACTCCCTCATTCATCTTGTCCACTGCTACAGGGAAAGCTCCAGATGTGGGTTGATGTTTTCCCCAAAAGCTTAGGACCACCAGGCCCTCCATTCAACATCACTCCCCGAAAAGCCAAGAAGTGAGTATCCCTATATACTACATACCACCTGGCAGCCCTGACAAAGGAAATTCAATTCTCTTTCCCCAAACATCTCTCTTAGGTATGTCTTGCGGGTGATTGTCTGGAACACCAAAGATGTCCTTCTGGATGAAAAGAGCATCACAGGAGAAGAAATGAGTGACATTTATGTGAAGGGGTAGGAGCACTCTGTCATGTAACACTTACTTAAAAATGAATTGCATCCAGAATGTCATGGGAATACCTTGACCATGAGTTCCAAAGATTATTTGTTTCAGCTAGGTCAAATGCTAACCTCAGAGAAGTCCAGAAGTGTTACGACCAGTTAATGTGTGGTGAAAGATGCAAGAATTTCATCTCTTGAAATGGGCAGCAACAAAAAAGGCATTGAGTTAGATTTGGTGCTACATAACCCAGATCCTTAATTTTAACATTCCCTAGTCTTAATGTAAAAAATTCAATAGAAATCAGAGAAATATATTACTAGGTTAGTGATCTAATTTCTCCTAAAAAAGAACTCAGTGCCTCACGGCTGATACAGCACTGATCTTAGGAGATCAAAAATTCAGTTCAGATGTTCCTATTTACAGTGCCAAATTGGAACCAAACTAAGAAAGGGTGTGAAAACTCTCCAGCCCTCTATGAGCAACTCTTACAGCTTATTTGCAGCCCCTCTCTGACACAGTTACAGTACAAACTGGCACCAGTGTAGTTCCACTGCAGCCAGACACATCTCTCTGTATTTTCAGATGGATGCCTGGGAATGAAGAAAATAAGCAGAAAACTGATGTACACTACCGATCATTGGATGGCGAAGGGAACTTTAACTGGAGATTTGTTTTTCCCTTTGACTATCTCCCAGCAGAGCAACTTTGTGTAGTTTCCAAAAAGGTAAGTATTTCTAAAGATTTTAATACTTAGAATACAGATTTAATTAGTCTGGTAATTTTGTACCTATGTATCGAAAGAGACAGCTTGGCTCAGTCCCACATACTTTTCTCAAACTGCTATTGTGAACAGATTCAGTTTTGCCTTTGGGCCAGGAACACACTGGCACCAACAGCAGTCTCCTTTTAGCAAGGGCAAGATCAGATTCTCAATACTTGCACCAACCCCAGAGTTCATAAGTACTAACAGACCACAGCTTTGAATTTTCATAAGTAATTTTTAAAGGTGCTTGAGTTCTGTTTTTTTTAATTTTAGGAACATTTTTGGAGTCTTGACAAGACAGAATTCAGAATCCCGCCCAAACTGATCATTCAAATATGGGATAATGACAAGTTCTCCTTGGATGACTATTTGGGTAAGACTTCTAAGAAAATAAATACTGTTGTCTCAAAGATATGAAAAAGAACAATTTTAAATTGTCAGATAAGGACCACATTTACAGAGTGAGAAACTGAGCATGCAAATACACTCCTGTTCTCCCACACAATTTACCAACACCAGCAGGATGGACTTAAACACAGCCTGATGTGTCCCACTTCCCTGCCTCACAACATTCTCAGACAAATAAGAATGTAATGTGTCTGTTGATTGTCTTTCCTGTATAACATGTACAGAGATAGAAAAGGTTGATGTTGTACCCCTGTGCTGTATGATTGTGTTATGCAGTGGGGTTTTTTTGTCCACCTCCCAGGCTTTGTGGAACTTGATTTACATAAAACAATCATTCCGGCAAAAGTTCCAGAGAAGTGTAATGTAGACATGATCCCAGAATACAAGGCAGACGGTTCTCAGAAGGCTTCCAGGACTGCCTCTCTCTTTGAACAGAAATCCATGAAAGGATGGTGGCCTTGTTATGTTGAAAAGGATGGCTCCCGTATTTTAGCGGTATGATTGTTATTTCTTTAAAAAGTACTTAAAATGTGCTCACCTTACTTTTCAAATTACAAAGAAAGACTGTAAAGAGTCTCCTACTTAGCTTTTATCTTTCAGTGGATAGACAGAGGAGGGGTAAGTAGAACAATGCATGCACAAGTTCAGGAATTTGGTCCAACACCAATTTTGTGGTTTAAAATGTAAGCTTAATATTTAATTTATATAATTTTAACCCTGTTTAACTTGAACAACTGTGCTGTCAGGTCGCTGTTATCTCACCAGAGCAGCCACTAAAGTTATTGTGTAAATTAATCCATAGATTCAAGCAACTCCAGGGGAGATTCAGGTTGGACATCCTGAGGAATTTTTTCACATAAAGAGTTGTTAAGTATTGGAATGGACTGCCCAGGGAGGTGGTAGAGTTGCCATCCCTGGAGATCTTCAAGAAATAGTTGGACGTGGCTCTTGGTGCCATAGTCTAGGTGGCAAGGTGGTGATTGATCAAAGGTTGGCCTCAATGACCTTAGAGGTCTTTTCCAATCTAAATGATTGTATGATTCTGTAATTTATTACACTATTGCTCAGGAGAAACATGAGACATCCTACATGCATTAAAGACTAAAGAAAAAAGTTTAAATCCAAAGGATTTTTTTGTAGACAGCAAAGAAAATTTCTGTACTGAGAACCCAGACTAGCTTTGTGATTTTGGATGCATTCAGAAGACCAAAGGCATTTTAACCTGTTCTATGAAGAATATAAATGTATATTTATAATTTGTAGAATATTAACCCTTTCAAGTGTTTCCATTTCTTCTTTCTAATATTTTTGCCTTTAAACTTTTATCACTGGAATTTAATAAATGAGGAAAAATGTTCAGAAACATCTACCAGCCATAGCAATATAAAAAATTAGATGCTTGGTCATTTAGAAAATATGCAGTCCTCGGGTTGCGCTTGAAAGAAGAGAAGAACTATTTTTGCTTTGCCAAATTGGAAAAAAAAAAATTGTAGCTTAAGATAGAATAGATTAATTACCAGAACATTTTTAGGTACAGTGATTTGTTTTTGTCTATGTGTCATTCCCTGATGTGGCACTGTCATAGTGCAGAAATCAGTATATTTTGAGGAGGAAATGGGAAACAGACAGATACACACAATGAGTTGATCCCAAACTGAAAATACTGCTGTATAAGTACCAAGCTAGTCCTATAGTGCTGTGTCAATAAGATCCTTGTCTCACACCACCTTCTTTCTGAAGGGTAAAGTTGAAATGACACTGGAAGTTGTCAATGAAAAAGAAGCTGAGGAAAGGCCAGCTGGTAAAGGAAGAGATGAACCCAACATGAACCCCAAACTAGATCTACCAAAGTAAGATATTTTTCTCACACTAGCTTTAGAAGTATCCAATATCTAGCTACTATGATGTTCTTGACAAAATCTGCATGTAGTAATCTATTAGACGTCAGTTATCCTTTGTAAAACTTTATTTATAAAAGCCAGTCTTGGTTCTTGTTTCCTTCTTTTATCTTCATTAGGATAAAATGCAAGGTAGTTTTGGTATTAATGGTACATGTTTATTGCAGCTGCTATCTTGCATTACAAAACTATCTGTTTTAATGTGTTATAATCTCATGCTTAAGTATTTCCTGTTTTTATAGTATAAATAATATTTGTTTCTTCCAAAATGCAGCCGACCAGATACTTCCTTCCTCTGGTTTACAAATCCCTGCAAGACAATGAAATTTATTGTGTGGCGCAGGTTTAAATGGCTCTTTATAGGCATTATCATCTTGCTGATTCTCCTCTTGTTTGCAGCCGTGCTGCTCTATTCATTGCCGGTAAGAATTATTAAATGTTTGATCTACAGCTGTGGTATGGAGCTACTTCAGACAGGAATCATTAACAGGATACACTCCTTACTCAGACAGGAGTCTATCAGCTGTTTTAGCAGGAGATATATCCTTATAGCTATAAAAAAATCCCACTGATTTTCACTGAGAAAGAATTCAAGTTTAGCTTAAGACTAACCAATTAACTAAAGATGGACGAAGTGAGTGCTTTAGAAGAGTTAATAACCTACACAATTAAACTAGGTAATAGTCGGTCTAGAGTCTGGATTTCAGTCTATACTAGTCTGAAAAAAAATTACTCATTTTCCTGTATTTTTACTGAAATTACCAAACCCTCAATTCATTTCGATCCATTTTAATAAATGTCTTTTTCAAAACTACACTGAAGCATACATAATTTTACCTCTCTTGTTTCTTCCCTCTTCCCCACAGAATTATTTGTCAATGAAGATCGTGAAACCAATTTAAAGAAGAGTTTTTTACCTCATCTTTTAAATAGTACTGAGTTTTTGCCTCGGGCTGTGGACCAAAATCAGCAAGGCTCCTCCATCCTTTGTACCTGCTTGTATTTAGAACTGTAAAATAGATAATTAAGACTTTCAATAAGGTTAGCCAAGGTTCAAGAGGTCATGAAAGGTGTTTTTAAAAAACCAAAGAATAAAACCCCCTTAGGTTTCATGTACATTTTTTTACTTCAGTGGTATCTACACGTGGTAAAGTTCTGACTTCTTTTCTTCTCAACTGGATTTTTCGTAAAAACTGCTTCAGAGGCTGCCTGCTATTTCTATCTCAGTTTTTAATGGATACTTACTCATGGGAATTCCTTTCATTTCCTTGCAACTTAAAGAAAGACAACCACTACTTACAATTATGTGTACCAAAGAAACCTCACAGTGCAATCAAAGGGTCAGACATTGTTTCTAGAAAAGTTTTCAGCATCATGCTGCTTAAAATTCTTAGTTACTGCACTGTAGATTTGACACTATACATGTATCTTGACAACAACTACATGTGCATAGAAATTTATAAATAATATATGGTTTATTTACAATAATTTACAAATTTTAAATAAACTTATCCACAAGTAAAAGGCCAGTTTCCATTTTTATTCCATCAATTACAAAACTACAATGTATTAGGAACTATGTAGTGTCTATCAGAGGATGTAGTGCCACAGCTGCACAGTGATGAATATGGAAACACTTCTGCACAAAGTGCTACTTGATTTATTAATTCATTAGGAAATTAATAAAGAAATTAAATCTGTTGAATAGTTTCACTGTATTCCTTCAACTGTATTCAGAGATGATCTGGAATCAAAACACAGAGTATACGTGACCCAGATTCAATCCTTACTTGAAATCTGATCTGCACATGGCAGGTATCTCATTTTACCTCTGTTTCCTCTCCCAAGGCAGAGTAAAATATAATCTGCACTAAAAATCAGGATATACTCCAGGACTCTACCTCAGTTTTATGGAACACTGAAGCAGAAGCATCTCTGAACATCTTCTGGTGCTTGAAGGTACTAAATCTGCAGCAGAACCTGAAATCATCATTTTGTATAGTTGTCAGGTTCTTGACTGGATAAAGACTTCAGCTGTCTTTAAAAAGGTGGCAAAAATAACTGCAAGAATTAATTAGTCTTTAAAAACCTCTGTCGTATTTAATGACACACTTAACACATAGTACTGTAAAATAAACATGCACTTGTCAAGCAATATAAGTAAATTATACTGACCTTAGTCTGTTGAAGAAGCTAGGGTAAGGGTATTACATGAAATCATTTCCAGAATGTGAAGTTCCATTGGCTAGAGTGGAGCAAGTCTGTCAAAAACATACCACCACCCTTATTTTTTGGTTGTTAAGAAACTCTCACGCATCTTGACCAATGAAAGGGACCTGGGCTGGAACTAATCACCATCTAGATGGATTGTCCCTCCACTAATGATGAAACAGCACTTCAGAAATAACCAGCAATTTGCATGAGCTAACGTTTCATCATCCACTATTAAAATCTGTCTCAATCAATGCCATAAATCTGACAAATGGTAAAAATCACTGCAACCTTATTTTCACGTAAGACAAGAAAGTGTATTGCTTATAAGGATTGTAATTAGAAAGCATTTAACTTCAAAGAGCGTGAAGCAGAGATCCAAGCAAGCCTGTTCACAGAGCATTTGAAGAGTGGCAGATACTGCCCTTCTGAGTTGAGTTCACCCTCTTCCAGATGCCTTTTTGTCCAAGCATGCTTAGGCTTGATCGTTTCACTCCAATTAGGCAGTGCTATTAAAAACATAACTGAAAAGTCTGAGAAGCCACTCTGCCTGCCAGACTGCTTCAGTAACAAACAAAAGACAACACATGTCCACATGAAAGAAAATGTGATCATTCGTATTTACCTACAATGCTATTCAAATCTGTAATCCCTGGTGCAGCTGCTGTGCACGACTCCAACATGCAACAGGTTTTTGCCCAGTTGAAACAGCTACCAAAGATTTAGCCCTGTGTAAGGAACAACTTTGTGCTGCTCCTGCTGTGCACTGGTGACTGGGATGTTCACTTTGGCCAGGCCAGCTCCGAACTGCTCCAGTTACCAGCAACAGGCAAACACTCTGTGAGGCCACAAAAAAGAGGGCAGAATGTGGATGTGCCAGTTTTCACTCTTCCTTATTACAGGAAATAACCCCAGGAACTCCCCCTCCTATGAGTTTGTTTTGCTAGTCAACTGAAACAGCCAGGGAAAGGCTAAAGCTAAACTGAAAGTGCTTTTAACAAAAAAACTATGGGTTTTAACAAAAAAACTAGTACCAGTATCTCAGAGTCCTCCTGCCTCTGCCAGCATGTGGGTTGGAACACCAGCAGCTGCACTCTGATGCACTCAGGTGTCCCAGTAGTGTGTGACTTCCTATCAATTTCTTGCTGTAGTCACCCCAAACTTTGACTGGCACGGCCTCCCAGGAGGTTAACAGCTACTGTTGTGTACTTTATAAAGAAAGAATCATGTAATTCAAGATGAAAAATTTGCACCTCTACCAGCTCAGTTTAAAATAAATAGGTAGTAACTTGCCCACACTTACAAGCTCTTCTTGCATTTCTTTGAACAACCACAAGATGACATCCCAAGTCTCATGTGTTCACAAAGGCCTTCCAGTGCTTGTTTTATTCTTACTCTAAGTACATCTCAGATAGAGAGATGATCAACAAGATACTTTTAATAGTTAAGGGGAAAATGAACCACAAGTTCATAGCTTCTAAGTGAAGCTTTGGGACCTACCTATTATATACAAAGAAAGCAACTCCAAGCCTTGTCCCTACTGATTTCCATGCTGTTGTATCCACTCCCTGCCCCTAAATATCTATCTAGCAACTTGAAAGCAGTACCAAAGAGTGAAATGACATTATTCGGTGCTCAATCTTGTGCCTATGCTACTAAGGTAGTAAATACCACACAGCTTTTCACACAATACTTACCATTGCTCAGAGCTGAGTGTGTCACATACACAGACAGGCTGTGACATATACAGACAGGGACCCGAATTAGAAAGACCATTCTCTAACAGAAATCTATTGGGTTCTTTAAAAAATCATATGCAAAACCCAGATGGAAATACACATTATGTCTGTCAAGTCTGACCATGTTCTTACCACAAACCTACCCTTTGAAGAAGTTTGTCTCCCTTGTAATCTTTACTGTGGCTAAGAGGATAAACCCATTGACAAGTGCAAGGTGCAGAACACTACAGTGAAATAAACATACTTCCCTGAAGCCTGCAAAAAACTCTGAATGCACTGTAGGTGCATACGAAAGACCCCAAGGCTGCTCTGTTCCTTTCTCAGACCTACAAGGTGTTGGGACTTGCAGCAAAAAGCACCAGGGCACTGAGAACACAACAAGAGGAACACAGGCTCCCTGGATGGAGCAGTGGGACCGCCAGCCACCTCAGAGGGATTCTGGAGTGCCAGCACAGAAGAAAGAAGTGCTCACTGAATTCCTTTAGGGGAGCTACCTAGAGAAGGTCAGTGAGAGACAATAAGCCTACAGCAGGTCTTACGTGAGCCTAATGGCATGCCTTACACCTCACAGCTCAGGGCTGCAGCAGGATGCCAGCATCCACCAGGGATCTGCAACCAACCCACTGCCCTCCATCCTCTTCTGCAACAGTGCCAGGAAGGGACCCCAGCACAGTGCACCAGTAACAGCCCGGCACTCAGCCAGGCAGCAGTTTTGGTTTAAACCTTTCAGACAGAGAAGTGAAATGAACCTGCACTTCCAGTCTCCTGTGTAATTCCTGTCACTGTTAAGCAAATACGGTAAAGCAAAAGAAGACACAATTAGCACCATCCTCTAAAAGAAAGTGCAGACAGTCAGTACTGCACAACCTATGGGCCCAGGCCTTTGGAGATACTGGAGCTTCTGGTCATGATGCAGGTTCAGTGCCAAACTGCCCAGCTGTAAGAAGACATGAATACCTCCAGAAAGGAAAAGATGCAGAACTAGGAATGACTGGGAGAGTTTACATAAACCTGAAGTGCTGTTAGGCAGTAATGGAAGTTACAGATTTGCACCTAAGCACTTGAACTCCGGGCAGTACCTCTTCACACAGCTGGGTGTCTGTTGGGTCTGTCACTGGCAGTAGCTCAATAGGAAACAGCAATTAGGAAAACCAATAAAGTTAGAGCTTTCATCAAACAATGAATACACCCAGAAAATATTAGTGTCCCATCAATCCGATGTTCAAATTTCATATTTGATTTTGATGTAGGTCTCAAAAAAGACACATTATAAATTAATAAAAATCCAAATGTGGACAATGAAAGTAGTCAAGAGCAAGCAGGTAGGATAAGGCTTTACTAACTTTAGATGCTTATTCACTACCATGCTCTTGACTAACAAAGTCAGACTTAGAAGGAAAAGAAGTGCCACCAATCCCTTCCCACACTCCTGAATTTTTTTTAGTGTGGGACTATTCTCTTATTTGCTTCAAACCATGGTACTATGGTGTGTTGAAAGAAATCATGGGTTATGGCCTTGAGAAGAATATCTTAAGCTGATGTAGTCATCAAACAAACTGTTCTCAAACTGTGTCGTCAGCAAGTTCCTTTGCCCCAAGCCTCTGTGTCAGGCCTGCAGGCAAACTGAGGGAGACAAGAATACATCAACAGCACAGGAGTGACCTTCAGAAGAATTTACTTGCTCGCAGGAGAACAGATCTAGAGGAAAATATAAATAAATAAAAATATAAAATTAAAGTAACAGAAAAGTATTTAGTCACCAGTTCACATATGTACCAAGAATGAGGAGGGACACTGCAAAGAGCACAACTTATCAGCTGAGATAAAGAATCCTTGAGATGCCCAAGACTTACTCTGAATGTAAAAGACACATATTAACATATGCTAAAACAATGAAAGCTTCAGTTAGCAGCAAATATTTAGACATCACTCTCTTGGAGAAAAGCATCAGGCTTTTACAGCAAACTTCCAGATTTTGTAATGCTCCTTTCCCTGTTTTCAGGAAGAGAAACGTTGCAGAAGTATTTTGTATACGAATCTGCTCTGCTTTTACTCCGGATAAGTGAAGCCTTTGTTTTCACTGTCATAGTTAACAAATGTTTTGTTCAGATGGCTCCCTGGCTGAGAACTGGCAGCACAATTAATTAGCACCTTCACTTTAGCCTGTGCCTTTACTTCTCCTGTGCAGGAAACACACACAGCCATCCAAAGGTGACTGACAGCTTTGGCACCTCTGGGGCTCCAGAGAGGAGCTCCTGCTCAGGGTCCCTGGTGCTCCCTGGCCTGCTGGAGGAGATCGAATACAGTGGGCTTTTCTAAAGCTAAAGAGGTCGGGGTTTGGAGTAGGAGGCAGTCAACTAAACTTTTAAAACCAATCCTGCCCACGTAAGAGCAGTCTAGCCCAAAATATACACATTCTCTCATGCAAAAACCTGCACTGTATATTCACTATATTTTTATAACTGCTACTGTCAGAACATTAAGAAAATTTAAAAAAAAAAATACAACAAAACAACAAAAAAACCAACAACAACAAAAACAACTGAAAAAACAAGACCCCAAATCAGACACAAGTATTTATGCAAGAAAGAGAGGAACCAGAACACTTAGTGAGATCCTTTTCTGGTGTTGCCATTCAGGGGCTCTCTTACTGGGGATCTATTCCAGTTTTTTTGTTATTTTTTGCCTTAAAATATCCTGAAACAAAATGGGATTGTCCCACTGTGCTGTGGGCTTTAAAACACACACACAAAATGTCGACAGGTAGAAAAAATCCGTTCCAAGAAAGGATTTACTTTTACTTCAATTGCACAAGTATATGTGGGTATGTTTTTAAATAGAAATGTCTCCACTCCTCTTGCTCTGATCCATGCTGTGCCAACTTAAACCCTGCTAATGCATCTGAATAACCAAACAAACGTCTGTCCCTCCCCAAACATCCACCATTCACATTAAATAAAACACATAACAATGGAGGGAAAATAGACCTGAAAAGAGCTTATTTCCAAATGTAAAGGTCTAACCTGAGGATAGCTATTTTCATGCAAATCTGAATTCTTGCTCATATACATGTACCAAGAATTATCAGTTCAGTTAATATTCTAAGCTTCTCTTATGCGATTAAAGGAAAATGGAATGGAAATCCCCCAAAGCAATGAAAGAGAACCGTACCTTCCCTGCTCCAAACTAGCAAAAGACCCTGAAAACAAATTTGTGCACTCAGAGGAATTAGGAGGGAAGAAAATGGGTCGAAACCCCAAATCCATCTTGTGCAGCAAAAGCCACGCCAGCCTGCGACGTCATGGGAGGGTTTCTGTTGTAAGCATCAGTTTAGTGACTGATCTGCTTTTTGTCCCTTTTGGAGCACATGGGAAAACACCTTCAATTCAGCCAGCCTCCAAATCAGTCTTACCTTTGCAAAGCTCAGGCAGTACAGATGCTGCTGCACCACTGAAACACCTTTCCACAGCAATTGTTCAGCATGTGGCCACCTGCTCTGTTATACAGATCCACTGCAGCATGTCACTACTGGCTCAAAAGGTGAGTTTCCAGTTTGGACACTAGACATACCAAATTTCACCACCAATATTTTTTCCTTCTGTATACAGCAATAATAATAGTAATAATAATAACAACAACAATAATAATCCTACAGAATTAAAACGGGGTAAAGAAAAAAATCCACTACCCATGTGTGAAAACAAACACTTACTGATTTTGCCATGAAGAGTAGTTCCACTGGAAAGCTGCAGAAAACCATCAGAATTGCCTGTGGTGGTAGCAGCATCTAATCTGGGGAAGGAACCTCCAAGCTCAGTGCAATGCTGGGGCTGTGACAAGCTCTCGGAGGTACAGGCCAGGCTTGTCCTTGTATCTGCAAAAAATGAACAACACCTAATGTTTTCTTATTATGCAGAATGAAGTAATTAAATTTTACCCCACTTACCTGAATCAGAAATGGTCTCTCTACTGGTGGCTCCAACCAAATAAGCTCTTCCAAATCTGGCACAGGGTAGAAACTGTTTCTCTTATTGCAAACAGACAAGGTCAGGTGAATTACCTATGAAGTCCTACTGCTTTTTAATTATTATTACTGCAATTTTTTCATTGTTCATGAGTATGTCCAGGATTAAGTTATTTTATATACAAAGTTATTTATATACAAGTTTTCAGTGGTATGTATACAAAAAAATCTGACCCGCACTATCACTCATAAGGATTAAGCATGATAATGTAATTTTAATCAGAAAATCATCTAGACCTTAAAAGAATGAGATGAAACACTAGTCAGAATATCATGAACTGGTCTACTCCAACATGTCCTTTGCTACCCCAGTCATAAGACTCTAGTGAAAAACCATATGGAAATAGCTGGCAGGTGCAACACCAAAGCACAAAGCCTGATGTGAAAGCCAAGTGCTAACATGAAGGCACCAGCTCCAGAGCCCTCAGTGAACCACAGTCTTACTGGGTCAGCATTTTTCACACGGGCTATTTGTAAATGTCTTTCATCTTTGTCTGCATTCAATAAGAAGGAGAATGAGTAACAGGGAAGAAATCAGAAGAAGAGGGGACTCAGATTAACAGTATACTGAATGCCATATGAATCAATGCTTTGTAATGATGTGGCTTTATAGAATTATCATGGTTTGTGATTCCAGTAACAAGATATATAAGGAAAACACTAATGATTTATGTTACTAGAGAAAAACAAACAAACAAAACCAAAAACAAAACCAACAACCAACCATTGGAAAGCAGTGATCTGATGCTAACAACAGTATTCAGTGAACATGGCTGCTTCTGTGGACTGCTATCACTGAATCATAGAACAGTCTGGACTGAAAGAGACTGTAAAGGGCATCTAGTTGAACCTCCTGCAGTGAGCAGGGACATCTTCAACTAGATCAGGTTGCTCAGAGACATGTCCAGCCTGGCCGTGAATGTTTTCAGGAATGGGGCATCTACCACCTCTCTGGGCAACATGTTTCAGTGCCTCACCAGCTTCACAGTAAAAATTTCTTCCTAATATCCAACCTAAATCTACCCTCTTTCAGTTTAAAGCCATTACCCTTTGTCCTATCACTACACGCCCTTGTAAAAAGTCCCTCTCCAGCTTTCTTGCAGGCCCACTTTACCTACTGGAAGGTGCTGCAAGGTCTCCCTGAAGCCTTCTCTACTTCAGGCTGAGCAACCCCAAGTTTTTCAGCCTTTCCTCACAGGGGAGGTGTTCCAGCCCTCTGATCAGTTTTGTGGCCCTCCTCTAGATTTGTTACATGAGGTCCAAGGGATTCTTTATCAAAAATCTCCGTTTCCAAAAATCTACATTACTTATCCATGACTGTTAAACAAGAAAGATCGCAGCACACCAGGTTTCTCACAAATGCATCACTACTTTGACAGAGTTACACCAAGAAATAAATACACTACCTCCCTCTTTCTGTACATTGCATTTCTCATTGTAAAGCAAATCTGCCCAGAGAGATGTCAGTGTATCTTCTTAGTTACTACTTCTATTGCGGTACTGGATAATCTGCTATTAGCAATACCTTACAGTCAAAAATAAAACCCCCAAATCTAAAATTTTGCTTGTGTTTTTTAGTTCCTTCAGGTAAGTACATCTCTCTGAAAGATTTATGTCTGACAAAGCAAATGACAAAATGCAAAACAAAATTGTATGTTTCAAACAAAACCCTATTCCAAACTCATCTTAATTTATAGCTCAGAATTACCCCATTAAAGTCAATTATTTGGCATAGGACATAGAATCACTAAGCAGCTCAACAAAGGATGGAGGGTTTAGGGAGGATTTGAGGGGAAGGAAGAGTTTGACCAACAACAAGCATCAGTCTGTGATATTACAGAAGAACATTCATAAACAATGGTGCCCCTATGTTACCTGAGAAAATAAAATCAAATTAGCATTTTTAAAAAGCGCTATTAATTTTCCCCAATTTTTTTTCCTGTTTATTACATGGAACAAAATTTCTAACCATACACAAAAGTAGGCCAAAGAAAGTCTGAGGAGAACATCCCTATTCCTAAGGAAGTTAGGAGAGTGCCCAATCAGGGCTAGGAGAATACAGCTCCTGACCAAGCTCCCTCACAGCCATGCTTGGCCTCAGCACCCTCGGCCCCTGTGCACCTCTTTAGCCACACACTAATCTGACAGTCTGCAGAGCCTCCACTTCCTGACACAGTCTTTGAACGATTCTCTTGCATAGAATGCAGGGAATAATAGTGATAGCATGATGCATACCTGCTGAGTACAAATTGCTGCATGGCTGAATTTAATCAGCATTTCCTCCAAATATGTCAACAATCCTATGCTTTCATTGTGTAAACCATCTATGGAAAGCACTGCCACAGCAGCTAAGGAATTTCTTAAATATGTTTCAAAGTTATTAGTAGATACTACCTTTACTATACTACCTCATATTTCCCACATGTAAGAAGCAAGATTACTTCAGACTGTATCTGCTTCAGTTCACTTACAGAAAATCTTCTTTCACATCTCTGCCCTATGACATGAAGACTGGAAGGGTCACCTTGGCAATAAAGGCAGCACATGCTAAATCCACACTCCTGTGTAATATCTATCTCCCAAAAGCTGGAAACACATGAATTGTGAACTTATTCAGAAAATAATTTACTGTAACACAACGCCAAACCAGCGAAATTTTAAGAGACCTACTTTTACAATGGATTATCTTAGCTCTTGAAAAATGTTTGCAACAGAAGAACTAAACTATTAGTTCTATAATATTCATTAGTTCTCCTAGTTAGACATCATCTGACTTTGGAAAGAGACTTATCAATTCAGAATTCTGCACATGAAATGGCCTGAAGAGACTCTCAGAATCCTTTGGGTTTTGTCCTGAACTTAAACCCACAGGAAGACTCTCAATACCAAACTGATATTTGAGTATTTTTAGCTTTTTGTTCCCAGGGCTCCATCAAGGAGCCCAGTTTCTTTGGTCTGGAAGAATGGATCACTGGACCCATTATTATCAGTCAGGTGTTCTCTTATGGCCCAGCTACCTAAAGATAAAAGCCTTGCTGTTTAAAATGTAATCGGCATCCTTATTTGAGCCCAGTCTGCATGAACTAAACCCTAAGTAACACCAAAGATAGTTTTATACTTACAAGTACTTATGATGGGACATAAGCAAAGAGTCACCTCTGAAGATGGATCATTCAGCCTGGATTCATCACCTCCTACCTCCCTTCAGTAAAACATGTCTGCAGCCTCGCCCCTGAGCATGTCACACAGAGCCCAGGATGCTTCACTACGAAAAGGCTAGTCTGCTAATTTTGTTCCCCCAACACAAATATTATCTATGATTTCTGTTCCACAGTATCTACCCTGCACTCTCTGGATTTTAGAAAGCTGACAGTCATTCCATTTTGCCATGAAAGGAAAGCATCATTATTAGACTGTGCCAAGTGCTTTGCTAACAGGTAACTGCAGGCTTGATCTTGCTATCAGAGGAAATGGAAATGGTAAGACCCTCCTTAGACAGCATCAATAAATGGTTTGATATGTATATTTTAAAAGCACTGTGTGTCAAATGAAATATATTATGCTTTAAAATTCCATTATATGCATTTCAAGGGAAAGAAATTTCACTGCAGCAAATACACTACTAAAATGTTTCGAGGTGCAAATATCTCATCCCTGGTTCTTTCAGAAACTGCAAACAAGTAATTAGCCCTTCTGAACTCCAGAGTCTGTAGCCTGTAGTTAATGTGATGTTACTAATGCATTTATAAACATCAGGCTCCAAAACCAACACAGAGATATTCCATCATAATTTAGATCTCTCATTAACTTCACCACCCTGACCAACATGCTGTCACTGGCAAAGTGTTTGACAGTTTACATTACCTGCAGACATGAGTTCATGTCAATTCAATTAAGAAAGATTAATTCCAGAACTGACAATGCATAAATATTTTTAAATTACACCTGGCCTTGTTGGCAGTGCTTACTCCAAGACTGACTTTAGAAGAGAGAACATGTCTTTAGCCTCCTGGGCAGAAAGGAAAATTCAAAGGAAGGCGAAAGAAAGAATTTATTATGAATTCAGTATTCCATCATACTGTCCAATCTATCTTTTGTAATTCCCCCTCCCTTCTCCTCCCCCCAATAATTAAAAAAACTTATCTTCACTGTCTGTTACCGAGTGAAAGGAAGCAGGAAAGATTCGATCCAAAGAGGCACTGCCAGAAAATTTTCAGTGACATCTTTATGATGATCATTTGCTGACTGGTTTAGGTCTAATTTGTGTACATTATTGCTTTGGAAGGCATTCAGAAACCATGGTGATAGACACCATATGAAAATGTAGATAGATATCATTTGACATTTATCTTCATGAACAAAGATCTGATTGCACTTCTGATGAGTGAAGATAAATGTCACATCAGACTAAGCCATCTTGCATTCTGTGAAACACTCTTACTCTTGGCTCTGATGTGTAAAAATATCTAGCTTCAATGCATGTGAACAGGCTTAATTAGGTAAGCATCAAGCACACAGTGAAAAAATGATTTGCTCACTGTTATCAAACAGGTCAGGAGCCAGAGTAGCCCAACTTATTAAATTCTGGTCCAAGGTTTAACCTACTAGAAGAAAACTTTCTCTCAGATTTCAATGTAACAATGCCACAGCCATTGCCTGAAAACAGCATTTTGAAAAGCAAAAACTCTCTACTGCTATAGTCAAATCAGTGCCATGCCCAAATAAATACACCACTGAGAAAGCTTGCAGTCCCTCATGAGTATCACAAGCACCCTGTTTTAGGGACCTTATCTTTGTACTAAATTATGCTGAACTCTGCAGATCCACCAACTTCAGGGATATTAACACTGGCTGATGCTAACCAAGACAGATGTCCTTAGTACAATAGGAATGGGAATCTCTCCTAAAACATAAACTGGGTGCACAATAGGGAACATTCAGTCCACAATGGGAAACAAAGGGAGAAGTAACACACTCTTACATTTTTTAAGCTGATGTCTCATCCCTGGGACTATTTTTTCTGTCCTAATGAGTTTGGTGTTAGGGTTAAATGTGACAGAAGTAGTCATGGAATCCAGAACGACCTGACATGAGTATTCAAGATTTTGATGCTTTGACATGATTTTCCTAATTTTTCTGCACTCACAGGTTGAAAAGCTGTACTGTCTTGCAAGGTACCTTAAACTCATCAAAATTGAGTACTTCTGTACTAGCCAACATGAGTCAGCATAAAAACCAGATAAACACAGGAGGAAAAAACAAAATCCAGAAAGTAATGATTTTTCCAAATCCCTTTTATAGTACAGGTTTGAGTAGCTATTAAAAGACTGAACCAATTCAGGGATTTAGCTTGGTTTCCTAAGAAACAAAGGCTTATTTTACTGCACTGTTTGTCCATCCTTCTCTCATCAGTCCTTTCCTAAGAAGGCTTTAAGAGGCTGGCCAGGCTCAATCTCACACACACCAGGCTTCTAGATGACCAGCAGCATATACAGAAATGCAGGATGGGTCCAATAAAAGGTGTAAGTGCTCTCATGCTGGACAGCAGACAGACATTCTTAGGTGCCTCTGATCCCTTTGAGGGGTACAGAGTGAAGTAGATGGCACAAAATCAAAGCCAACACAGTCAGCACTTGGAGCAGCCCACACCTGCCCAACAGAGAAGCACTCTGGGCAGGTATGTCTGAAATTCACCCTCTGCATGGCTTAGCTTTCTTCACTTACCTGAAGCCTCCCTTGTGGGTAGAGAATGAAGTCGAGAGTGATGTTTAACCCACTCAATGTGGAATTTTAGCCCTCAAGGACTGTTGTTCATTTTACCCAATGTGTAAAGGTGGTGCTCTCTTTGTTGTGGTGGGGTTTTTTTCTTGGTTGTTGGTTTAGGTTTTGGTTTTTGTTCTTTAATATTTTGTTTTATTTTCAAATCCTGGATTGTATTTGTAGAATATTAATTGTTCACCACTACTGCTCTCCTAAGGTATAAACCCAACGTATTTCCAGATTGTCATCATCTTTAGGGGAGAAATCTAAGTTCTAGTTGGAATTTTTTTTTTCAAAGGCTGATCATTTTTAGAATATGCCAGGAGAAACAAAATGTTTGAGAGGCTAAACCATTTTCAAATAACTTCAGCATTAAAAGTCCAAAGAGAAATGCCAAAATCTATAGAAATAAAAAAAACCCTAAGTCTTTTCATGCATTCAGTCTCACCCCCACCCCTTCAAAATTTAACACCATTTGGAGGGAGGGGGCTGTGTGTCAAACAATAGTTCATATTGGGGACCTCTGTATAAACCAGAGATGCTTAGGGTGTCTGGAAAACAACATATATACACACATAGTGCAGTTCTCACTTACCCAATCAAGCCTTACTGTAACATGCTATGTCTGACCTGGTCACTGCACACATCAAAGCTGTTTTCACCAGACTCTGTTATCCTGTCTGACAAAGGCACCCACCTGTGGGTTTCCTGCTTGTGATGGACATAGACTTGGCCTTTTGAGCACTAAAATCCATTAATCTTAGCAAAGCAGAAAGAACTACAGCTGAATACAATTTCTCAGGAGGTCCTTCATTCATGCAAGATTTAATTCATTTGTATTCTTAATTCCAGAAATGGAATAAAGAAACCTGGACTTACTGAAATTCTGTGAAAATAAATTTGAAAACAAAATCATCTATGCCAATAAATAGTGCCAAGTTATTAGAAATCTATAGCTGTATTAGAGGAGAAAAACAGAATTAGAAACACCATTGTGATGCTAGGAACTGGTGTCATTCTGTGGAAATAACATTTCTATGTGCAGCAGGAAAAGATATTTCCTGTGAGAATTTTTAGTTCAGACACCAATTAAATAATTTTGTATTCTTTCATCTCATTTCCTGTTTTAACAGAACAATTACTTCATAATCAGCACAAACTCAAGTTGAATTTCAAATAATCTCTCTGAATAAGCAAATTGCAAACTAACTGCTCCTATTTTTTCCCATATCAGCTGTGGAGGAAACATATTCCAGATTGAATAAAATTTTGATGATACAATAATTAAATCTTTTGGCTTAATTTTTGTCTGCGGTTCCATTCTTTTGTTTTGCAGGGGTTTTCTTGTTGGTTTGGGGTTTAGGGGTTTTTTTTGGGGCGGGGGTGGTGGTGGTGATTTTTTTTTAATTATTTTAATTGTTGAGGCCATTTTTAGGGGGTGGTCAGAATAAATAAAAAAATCTGTATTAAAATAAAATTTTATTTTTATTTGAGAATACATTTTCTATTCTCACTCTTCCTTTCTAACAGCCATTTTTAGACAGCTAACTGGCTTGGAATATCTTTGGAATATTGCCTTGGCTGGAAGAGAGCCAACATCATCACTTGGTGTCTCAGAAAGTGATGGGGGTTTACACTTGAATTCTGTCAAGGATCAACAACAAGGTAAAACTTGCACCTTTATGTAGTTGAAAACCTGCTGTTCTGAGCTTTGGGCCAGAAGTCTTGACTCACACCAAATTTTTTCTACTGGTGGTAGAGTAGCTGATAAATAGCTTCTTTAAAACCTTAGAAAGTTGGGGGGTTTTAAGGACTTCTGAGTTTCAAGCCCTTTTGCATGTCATTTCCACTGACACTGCTTCCTCCATTGCACAGTCTGTTTTTTCATACAGAAAATAAGTGATTAAAATAAAAATTTTTAAAAAATCAAAACCAAATTAACCCAAAAGGTGGTATGAATGCATCAGCAAAACTATGTCAAAGGATTTAAGCCAGGTCACAGATCTTGAACTTAGAGCTGAAATATGACTTTCCCAGTGCAGCTCTGTGGTTCATTTAGTAACTGTTGTGTTCACTTCTTTAACATTTTCAGAATAGTGTGATATTTATGAATTAGGGCTATGAAAAAAGTTTCCTTTCTTGACAGCCCAATCAGTGAGAATATGAAATAAACCATGAGTAGAAAATGAAGAACACTGCAGTGGCTGTTAGTTTTAGGCCACATATCAGTACTTCTCGATACAGTGCATTATTTTTTAAAATTATATTATCTATAGAGAAAAATGGCAGCTAAAATAACAAGAACAGAGCTACTTAATGTTCTCCTCTGCAAGCAATCTACCTAATTAAGGTGTTTGAACTGCAAAAACTAGTGTCTACATTCTTCTTCAGCTTTTCTGTAATCATGGAGGAGATAGAAGTTCACTGTACCTTCCTTCTTAGGGACAACAGCATCCTCATATTGGGGGTAACTGATTGTTTGGGGATACAAGTGTGCAGGTCACATTGTTACTGTTCCTGCAACCAAGTGAAAGATGTTCCAGGATGGAATACCCTCGGGCTAACAGGCACAGAGTAGACCAGGAGGAGCAAGGACAGTGCCATTTTCATTCTTGCATTAGGCGTATCTTTCATCATCACTAAGGAGTTACCCAGTGGCTCAGGCACAGCAAGATCACCAGCAGACTAATCAGCATTTTTAGCAGGAGATAAGTGCCAGGAAGAGATACCCCAAAGGCCTGAGACAACCAGTTTGAAGCAGAATGCAAACTGATTATGTTTTACAGCTAAAGAAATGTATACAAGTGTAAAAAAAACAGAAGAAATCTAAAAGGAAATGGAAAAACTAGTAAAAATTGCGTGACAGATTAGGAGTTACCCAAGAGACAGCCAGACGTGTGTGCAATTGAAGCAAATACCCAGTAGTTACAGGAAGCAACTAGAAAATCAGAATAGCTAGAGAAAGCAGCAGAATGGGCAACAAACAAACAGAAAGGCAAAATGTCCTCCATCCCATTGTTTATCTTATATGATCTTTAGGCTCAGTGGTACCTTCTTACATGTTTTAACACCTATAGCACTACCCTTCAGACACTACAGAAACAAAAACTTGACAACAATCACAGTGTACTACCATGTGGCAGATGATGCGGTATCAGAACAAAGGAGGCACTGCAAGGCTAATATAATACACTTAAGGTATCATATATTTTGGTTTTGGTCGTGGAGGAGTGGTTTTGTTCTGACTCTCTTGAAAAGAATGCAACCTACATTACTACATGAGCAGCCTCTTCATCAGGCAACAGAAGACCTCCCTCTGATATGTTTAGACCCCTCTGTGTTTTCCTGAGTCAATCCAATATGACCACAGGGAAATCTCAGTTTCCTAAAAAGAGGCCATGAATGACATCAAGCAGCATAGTTCACTGCTAACTTTGAAAGCAGCTATTTAAATTCTGTATAGGCTTTATCCTAATATTTTCGTTTGGTACAGATTTCTTTTTCTTTTTTACTATTAACATGTGACTGCATTTACCAGTTTTTAAAGTCTCAAAATGTGAAGAAGCTCCTTAAATACTGTCTCACACATTTCAAACTGTTTCTCATCTACTAAGCCATATCTATATTCCAAACACATCTTTGTAATCTTTTTAAAAAGTCTAGGCTAGGTTAAGATAACCAGGTTTTGCTGGATTTTTTTAATAAGAAAAATATTTTTTTCCATGTACTTTTCAGTTTTGAACAATTTGCTTTCTAAACTGCAGACATTTTGTGTATTTCTAAAACATGCCAGAGCAAGAGTCACATGTAAATAGCTGCATTAAAATATCACATTGATTAAATAATGCCAAAAGACCTGGCAGGAAATTAAAACAAAACTTACATCTGACACTTCATCTTTACCTCAGACCACTGAAAGAAGATTTACATGACAAAGATTCTTGTGTCTATGAAATTAATCTGAGACACTGCAGAGTGAGACAGAAGGCAGCAAACTGACTGCAAATTGTACCATCGCACAGTCACCTAAATAGTTTTCCATCAGCCTGGACAGGAAAGAAGACACACAGGACAATCCACGATGCTGTCAGCAATAGAAAGGGGTTCAGCAGGTGACCCCACACCCACAAAGTGCTCCCTTTGGCTTTAGAGCATTCTGAACCCTACACTCAGCTTCAACAGGCACAGAAATATTCCTGATCACTTCGATCATTAAACATTTTGGGCATTTATAAGGGTAAATACATCAATTCCACAATTCTATTCATTCTTCTACACTCCTTACAAATCCACTCAGTGCACATCCTTCAGTCCCTTCTTGGAAATGGTGTGGCTCCGTTTTAAGAGCAGATGAAGCATTTCAAATGAATTTATAAATCTCTTCCAATTGAAAAACATTATCTTAATCAACCTCCAGTAATTTCCCAGTCTGATGTATTTCAACGTTGAAGAATGGTACCTCCAAAACCCACTACATTTCAACTCTCTTAGAGAAGCAAAAAAATTACAGGATGATTGACAGACTTGAGATCTGCTCTGCCTAGAACAATCCAAGAGAGATTCTGAAATTAGCTAAAGCTCTCTGAAACACCACCAAATCATCCTTGGATTTAGTGAACTAGAGGTTTGGAAAGCCATGATGACCAATGAGCTCATGCTCAATGAGCATCAAAAAGTCTGGTAATCATCCAGTCACACCAGTCCAAGAGAAATGATCACTTGTCAAAGGCAACTAAGCAATTTGGGTTCTTAACAGTAAGATTTCTTAGACACTTCTAGCTGAGCAGCTAATCAAAACAGAAACCAGTCTCCCCAATGGAAATCTGATACACTTTGCTGACTCATTTCATAGTCAGGTGAGAAGAGCATATAATGAACCATAAGATACCGCTTCAAACCATAAAAGCTTTGTTAAGTAAAAGTTTTGTCCTAACAGTTAATGGACTATGAAGAAATATCCAAAAGGTTATGGGTGAGCTCACCTTTCTCCTTCAGTGGAAGACAGAAATCAGCCTTCACCTGCCTTTGCTCTTTTCTTCTGTAGCAATTGCCTACCCAGAAGTCGAGAAGATTACAGACACATGGGTAACATTAAGCAGCTGCAGTGGATCCAAGGAACACATTTCTGTGGGGACAAACAAGGAGGCATAAGGCTGAAATTGAGAATATCCATGGGTATTTTGACAATGGTGACAGAGGAGCTTGATCATTGCTGGATATGGTCAGTACTGAGTGGTGTCCTCTCTAACAGGGCAAAGGATCATGATGTGATACTGCCAAGACCCACAGAACTCAGTGCACCTGAGAAGCAGATAGTGATGTTCTGAGACAGAAATTCATCTACCCCAAAAGCACTTGGACTTACCTTCACCAAAAATGAACTAAGAAAAGTTGAATGGATACCTGATGCAGCAGAAGACTGACAACCAAAGCTGTTAACACAATTTGCCCCAGGTTTTGTGTTTGGGTTTTTTTTTTCCCCAGAAGGCTGAAGATCAATGATAAAACAGCAGAAAACAATAGTAGGACCAAAATCTTCATGATTTCTCTACATGAGACTTATTCAGCAGAATGTTTTATCCTGCAGACAGCTGAGAGGAAGTGAAATTGTGCTAGACATACTCCTGCACTGAACATGAGGGGCAGCTGAGCACGAAAAACACAACTTCCATGTGAAGACAAAAAACTGGTCAGCCTTGGGACCAACAGCACTGCACACTTGCAGTGTAGTTGTACTTGTAGACTATCACTTTGAAAAGAACACACTTAGGTCTAAATATCAGACATGATAATAGAGGGTCCTGTATTATGTAGACATACTTATCTAATGACCAAAAAGCCACTTATTAATAGTGAAAAAGATGAAATCTAAAATATTATCACTCTTACAGGAAATACGCAATGAATAATTAGTAACACTGTGACCAGACATGAAACAAAACCAGAAAGTCTGTTTTGAATGCAGAGAAGTCAGAAGTTCAAAAGCAGAGAAGTACAAAGGCCTGTAAGAGTGAAGACCTATAAGACAATCAAGAAAAGAGGGCACAACTGTAAGGAGTGAGAGGCCAGCAGCTAAATGAAAACAGACTGAGTAAAGACCAACTGACAAAAGGATACATGAACTGTGTGAAAGAGATTTATCCCCAAGAGTCCAGACAGAGAGAAGAGCAGTCCTATTTTGCAGGAGGCAGCTATGGTCTGTGTTAAGCATGACTCCATGTCATACAGTATAGCCAGAGAGTCACAGTTTAGAAGCTGCCCAGTGTCTTTCCTTCCTTTCCCCTTTCTTCTCTGCTTAGACTATGACTGAATTAGCACCAGTAAGGCAAATAGCTCTAGAAGAGAAAGTTTAAAAAAAAATCTAAAAAAATAGTCTAATTTAGTGGGATTCTGACCTCTTTCAATAAGGCTTCTTGATGCTCTGGCAAGCAAGCATGAGTAATCTAATAGAGGCACAGGGTGATGGGATCAAACGAAACAGAGGAATTAGTAGAACTGTGATGTGAAAGTTAGGTGGCCTTCTCTGAGCTTCTTTACAGGAAGGGCAGGGAATAGACCTGGGCAAAGATGACATGGAATTCTGTGGAGTAGGGAAGAAGACACTGCATGCAATGCACACATTATGAACAAAGAAAATACATCAAATTTAAGAAAATATTTCCCAGAAATTTAAAGTTTTAGCTTTTGAATTACCTTCCCTCAAAATGACACTTCAACAGAAGTACTTTTTGCTTTTCCAACATTCAAAGATTAGACAGTTTAAACAAATCCAGTATTTGGTAAAAACATCTCAAAATCTGTGGATAAAAGAAATCAACGAATTTTATGCAGATTGAGAGTCAAACACCATAAGTGCTTCAATGGCTGAATACAGCATAAGGAAAGCTATGTATCAATTGAAGGTATTATCACTTTATCCCAAAGCAATACTACACATCTCCAACCAGCAGATTTCCAAGCACAGAGGAACAGCTTTTTCTCCCCTTCACCCCCTGGCAATTTCTAAGACACTTCCCTAACGCGTTTTAAAAGCCCAGAGATACATCCCCATCCCTGAGTTTATAACAATTCCCCAAGAAATTTAAGTCAGAATGCAAAAAAATTATCTGAACATATTTAAAATATGAGGAAGATTTCTGGTTTACTGGACAAGTATCATTAATATTGCTACTACTTGATGCATATTGTACTTCGCTCTGACTCAAAAGTTTTTTGCCCCAAATCTCTGTAATTAAATGTATCATGGCAAAAACACACACACACACACATTCCTAATCTGTTTGTACTTGATCATGAAGTCTTAGGGACTTTGTATAGCCCTCCAGTAAACAGCAAAAGATCTTATCACTAAGTCTTGTTATATGGGTCATGAATAATATAAGAAAGGATTGCTGTGTCTCAAAACTGGACAACCACAAACAAGGGAGCTACAGAAGAGGAATAACAAACACAATAGAGCAAGAGAGAGAAACATACATCCAAGGCACTATGTCACTGCCCTACTTCACTTATAAAAGACATGGCTAGTAATGAGCATTAATTTAATTTACGTTTTTTAATGGTATAACATTATTCTAGACATACATTTCCAGTCAAACCAGAGCAGTGGCACATTAGCTACTTTTGTTACTTTTACATCCAATCTAATTCCAAAAGTAGTTATAAAGCAAAACCATTTAGGAAAGATAAAACTCAAATAAGACACACAGAAGGAAAATCTGTTTTAATCACATGATTTACCAAAAAGTGGAAAATCAACATAAACAGGTCCATTTTCATCTTGACTCTCTGTAAATGTTTAATGTGAAAAAATGTGATAATTAACATTTCTATACTCTTATGCTTAAGGAGTCATTACAATCAGCCTTTGTTTGCTACAGAGTTGGCAGCACAGACCTGCTGCATTTGAGAAGGGAATGTTTTAGGGTCATTTAACATTATATCACTCTTGGTGATCCAAGAGCTGCTATAATTCTGCCAAAGAGTATAGAGGGTTTCCCAGTCAAGTTTCATCCTGATTTTGATTATTGTTTATCTCTAGTCCACGTCTGAATAGTTGTAGTAAAATAGAGGAAGTTTTACTCCTGAATTTGAGGTCAGCTTGTAATGAACCATGGTTTCAATCGCATGAACAGCTGCTTCTTTTATAAGCAAAAAGGGTTCACTTACAGTTCAGGGTAGCACAGTAATAATTTAAGGAACAAGGAAGCTTCTATTCATTTCTTTATTTTTTATATGTTTTTGAAACATTTTGACATCTGAGTGCCTATAGTGGACTTGTCTGAATAGAATGTAATATTGACACTATTCTGCTTTACAAAAAAATGAACAAAATGAATTTTAAAACCAGAAATACAGTAGACCTATCAATCATCATATAAAAGCCTTTTTCATTGAGAACTTCATTTTTCATAGCAAGAAAAACTATTATTAAACTTCTAAAACTTTGTAACTCATGCTAAAAGGGACATAGTAAATCAGGTATGCTCTCTGAAAACAAGACCAAAAGAATCTGGAAATGATAAGAAACCAAAAGCGGAAAACATTCAAAAAACAAGATGTGATTAAAGTCAGTGGGACATAAAATTTCTTACAATTAATCAAGGGCTCAACAGAAATAAAAGGGGTTGGTGACTTTTTTTCCCCTACCTAATTTGCAATTGTTCTTCTGGATGAGCAGGAACAATTTCTATGAATTACAGAACGAACTAAATAGAAGAAGATTAACAATGAATTTTACATTTGTTCTCTATTACTCATTTCCCCAACTAAGAAAACACGCTGTCAGGCAGACACAGGACTAAGCCATTGTCCCAACTCATAGTTGTCCTGAAGAGAACTTTACCAGTCCTCCCTTCTAACTTTTAGAAAAGACTTGACTCTGTCTCCTCGTGCCACTGTGACTTCAATTCAACTTGGACTTCTCCAAGCTGGTCCATACCTGTGTAACTCTGTTCAGTGGACTTGTTTCTTATCTACAGAAACTGAAAAGGTAAAGAAAACCTGTTGCTTTTACTTTACCTGACTCATCTCATTACTCAGCCATACACATTCATTTTTCCAGTGTTCTTTTACTGATGCTAAAAATGCTTTGATTTCCACAGGTCCTTTTAAGCCAGATTTTACTTGTCAATACCAGAACACCCACTCACATCATACTTGCCCACTTACAGGCATTTGATTAAATGTATCAAATTGTCTTGCAATGTACTTCAATTTCTGTTCTCTCTGTTTAGCAAGTAGCCATCATCAAGCTAGGAATATGATTTCACAAATTACTAAAAGTTTACTAAAATTTAGCAATGTTGGGATTGGTTTCTTTGTAATGCATTTCAGCATGGTGATAAGGTGAATCCAAATCCACGAGTCAAAAGTTTTATTTCACCTAGGAGACAAATCTATGCCAACTTCCAACACACCTGAAGAATGACTGCCACAAGGAATTCTAAAACTTAAACCAAGTTCTAGATGGGCCAAGTGTCCTGAATTTAGAGGGAAACGGCTTCTTTACCACTCAGGAAATGCTCAGCTATTCAGAGCAGAACAAACTGTTGGAGAGAGCATCTCAGGAGGAGAGGAATGAGAACTTTAAATATACAGAAGGCTACAATCACTATCACAGGGTGTGTTTAGTCGCCTCTCATGGCTGAGCTGCTCCTTGTTGGAGAACTCAAACAGGCTCTTGGTTCCTTTCTGAAGTGGATGAGGTAGGAAAACAGAAAACATGTATTTATTTCACTTCAGCATACACTGTTCTGTGAGTATTTTTGTTCACATCTACGTACCTCTAAGGCTTTGGAGCACTTGGAAACTTACATTGCTGAAACCTGCTGCTCTCCACAATGCCCTCCTTTCTCACTAATATTTGCTGTAATTCACCTCTTTATGAGATGAAAAACTAACTCATTGGTCAAGGCACACTAACCTCATATTCCTTGTTGGATTGGCCATTTCTAATATGTCACAGCAGAATGGCAGGACACGGTTCCTACCTTACATTCAATGGCACTACAGCCCACAAAGAATAAACAGCATGATGAAAACAATCTCTCCAGGTCTCCTATCTGAGCAACCATTCTTGTCAATTCTTGGAGCACACACTTGTGGCCTCTGGATTTATGCAAGCTGTATTTTAAATCTTATTTATTACTTCAATTTCAATGGAGAAATACCTTATGGAATATTGACATTTCTAACTCACACCATTGATTCTTTTCATGCCCAATTAGATTTGTTTTCATTAGTTTTCTTTGCAGACTCTCAGTTTTCTATTTTTGACACTTCCTAAAGTAAGGATGACTTCCTGAAACAGAAGCATCAGCAAAGCAATGCTACTTCTCATGCCCCTTTCACCAGTTTGTATTGAGCATTATAAATTTGTTTTCCTTTCTCACTATGCTAAACTAATAATTATTGGTAAGGCAGACATTACACCCCATAGGTCTCTATGTGTCCTTTCATTTAAAATTTAGCTTTGGGATTCTTGTTTTGAACTTAAGTAATATTTGCCTACATAGATTTTCCCTGCTTTAACAACAAGGCACACAATAATGATTTATGAAGGTAAGTTTTTAACCTATTAATTCTTAATACCTTTTGGTAGTTAAAACAGAGATATCTTACTTTATCAGCCTTGAACACACAAAACCTAAATCTAAACCTAGGATCAGCCTCTAAAGAAATAATTCATAAACAATTATAAACCAAACAAGAGGGAAGAAAGCAGTAGCTAACATTATAATTGGAACAGTCCTACTTCATAGTGTGAAGCAGGACAGCCCCCATTTTTAAGGTTTCTAAACAAAATAAGAGAAAATTATACCTCTGACAGAGGCACATTAGGTGCCAGACTCACTGAGAGACTTGGTAAGGTTTAAGCACATGTGTTTCTTAAGCCTTTCAAAGTCTCTCTCAGAACCTGGATGACAAACCACTCTGCCAGATCTCCAGCAGTAATACAAACCTTTCTACCTCTGTGTTCCCATCAAGAAATAAATTCAAGATAAGAGGTGAAGCTCGTGGCTGTACCAGGCCCCAACCCTCTAGGGTTCTGAAAATAAATGAATCACATTTTATGTTTCTACTGCTTCCTTTTAAGCATTTCAGGAGATCATTGTTTTAGGCAGCAAGACCACACCTTCTAAGATGTTCAGTTCACATATATCAGTAAATTTCTAATATTCTGAAAAGCAGAAATACAGACAATACAGAATTACATTTTAGATGAGCTCTATCTGTTAAGTATATAAAAAATTTCATTTCATAAAACAACTGTTAATTTCTCAATTATAAACAGCAAGGAGGCAAAAAAAATCTTTTGATCCAAAGCATGGTTTAGTGACTTGTTTTTATTTGCCCCTTGAATTATTCTGCATTTTTGTGCTAGGTTAAATTTTCATTAGCTTTGTAATGACTCCTAATTATACAGCTCATCTGAAAAATCAAAACGCCTTTGCAGGTAGTTCCCTACTTAATAGAACTAAATTTAGAGCTATAAAAAATGGTGAATCTACCATTTTACCAAGTAATTTGTTTCACTGAGATGTTTGCAATGGCAAGTCATTAGCTAAAACCATTACAGTCACATTAGCACAAAATAGTATTAAGACTCATCACTTGTTCTTTTCTTCTTTTAGCTATAAAGCTTAATACTGATTTAGTTCAACTTTCATTACTGTTTGCTTTTCATATTAGTATTACTTTGGGTTAGCATTCCTCTCAAGGTCTTTTTTTGCTAAGATAGCACTGAGGTAGATATCTGTTATTCTGAGGATGCAATTTACAGTCAGGATAAGGAATAATGCAAGGGGACAAAGCAAGTAAGCCCAAAGAGACAGAACACAAGCTGATACAGAAATGGGGTACTGTTGGTGGGTTGGTAACATAAAGCAAAGTGACAGAATGCTAGTACAAGCAACTACAATGAAACACATGGGAAATTTCAGGTTCCCAAATGGCGCAAAGGGACACTGTGCTGTGAACTCTGATGCTGGAATTCAGGCAGCTTCACTGCATTCTGCTCTCAAAGCACATAGGTACCAAGTAGGAGATGCACTTACCTGGCAGCAGGGATAGGGGTTTTTTGACTAATTGTAGCATGTCAAACAATATTTAGACTCAGAATACAATCACAGAGGAAAGACAACAATGCTAAAATAAAAAGGTGAAAAGAAAACTTCAATAATGTTCTATGTGCATAGTAAGAAAGAATGTCAAGCATGGCACTTCCACATCAATTCCTCAGGATTTTTAAGAAATGAACAGCAAATATACACCCACATAAAAACCACGAGAATGTGTTAATCACTTACAAAGGTGTATGCTTAAAAAAAAAGAGGTGCTGAAATCTCAAACTTATTGCAGTGAGTGAGAAAATAATTATTGTGCACAGGGTTTGCTTTCAAACATTAGAAGTTTCCATCCTGGTTACAACTACCATTTATGTTAAACCAAGGAAACAGCAGCTCACTGAATTTCCAAGTTTAAATCCATAGAGGAGTTAACAGGACTTACAGCAGCCTAGATTCTGGTATCTTCAGTCATACTGGCCAATAGTATAAAAACCAATGTAAAAACAAACAAACAGGCAACAAAACATGCAAATATTGCAGTTTAGCTTTCTTACTGAGCCAGTGGGAACACACAGACCACTCTTGGCCCAGTATAAACATTTTTTCAGTCAGATGATATGTCACTTCTATGCCACCAATAATAAGAGGAGCTTCCTTTATACAGATAAGACTGCAGCATGCACATGTATGTATGTGTGCATATGCACAATGGAATGTGCCTCAGCCATGGAAATCCCATCAAACTGTGGAGGTTTATGAATGAAATCCAAAGGCCCCACAGAATGCCATCAATGATGAGCTATTTTATAAAGTGGGAAATAACAACAAGACTTTTTAAAAAGATGTAATCTGTAGCCAGAGATACACTAATGTGAAACAGACTGCTTCTTGAATGCTACACTTGATAGAACTGTTCTGAAACTTCCTCTGGATAGATCCATTCTCCATAAACTATGCTCCAGGTATAGCAACAACTGCAAGCACACCTTTGTGCAGCTATTACATTAAAAAAAACAAACCAACCAAACCAAACCAACAAAAACACCCCATAACAACAAGAACAAAAAAAAACCCACTACACCAGAAGTACTGGTATTGCCATACTTTGCCCTCCCAACCTGCCTAATCTCATTAAACTGTAAACTAGGGGCAAAAGATGCCAGATTAACTTCTGTGGATACACTCAGGTTACCCAGACCCAGTTTTCTGCCAATATATTTGAGTCAGTATTGTGCAAGTTCAAGTATTGTCCCATCATTCTGATCTGTTTTTGAAATACAAAATTACTAAACCAGGACTCAGCTACAACTTTCTTTAAGGTTGTAAAGTTACATAAGGAGGAAGAGAGACACCTGATGTAACTAAATATTTGCTGAAATAAATGTTGAACTGCTTTGTTTAAACAGGTCAAATTGCATGGTTAGCATTCAGAAAAAAATCAGAGTGAAGTTAATGGGGTTCTTCCCTAGACAGTTGTAGCAAATTGGCCCCATGATAATGAAAATAAATTAATTGTGTAATTTCAAATAGTTGAAGTAGATTAGAACAACCAGGACATGTTTTAATATTTCCATCTTAATATACATCAGGCTGCATTATTTAGAGGAAAACTGATTCTTCAGGGCCCTTTCTCAAAGCTACAGCAAAACACAACAACATTCATGCATGTTTCAGTCACTAGTCAAATTAATTTTACATTATGAACTGGATCACAATGATCATATCCTTCTTTTGACCCCAAACCTTGAAAAAAATACCACAGACTGCTAAAATACTTACAGTAAAAGCATCCATCTAATCTTTCTACTCGAGCAAAACAGTATGCTCTATCAGGAATGAAAAACTGGTTTCACTGAGGCTCACTTGACATAGGAATGAACCCGCTGAGTATGTAAGGTAAAGACAAAGGGTGTTAAAACAGGAGTGAAATGTTGCAAGGAGCGTTTCCCCTTAATGAATTACTGGGAGATTTGTAGCAGGCCAGCCAGGGTAAGTCTTTCAGCATGTGTATCCAGAAGTGTCATGGACTTGCTGCACTATATCGTTGCTGCCCTTTCCATGAACTGGGCAGTTTCCTTTCACCAGTTTATTTTCACTTCTATTCTGGCAGCTGTCTACAGCAGTAGGCATTTATCTTAAATAATTTGCTACTTGTTGAAGAATTCATGGAGGGTGGGGGGAGAGGGAAATAGCCATTCTTGGTGCACCATGTCATAACTGATTAAAAAAAAAATTCAATAAAGATAAAACAGAATTCCCACAGATTTTCCCCCTCACTTCAGAGGAAATCTTACACATATAGATACCTTCCCCCTCCACCAAACAAAACATTACTGGTACTTGCTGAATTTAACTTCACAGTTAATCTAAGTAGCAAAATTTGTGGAAGCTGTGTGCTTTCACTTAAATAATCCAAAGCATTTTCCTAATTTAAAAAAAATAAAAAAGCCCAGTGATGACTGCAGCAAAAATTAAAGTTAATAATAAAAAAGTGAGGGTTAGGGATTTTCCTTTCTTTTTCACATTACTAACCTATTTCAATAACAAGGCAGAGCCTGTGATGCAAACTACCTGTACTTATGTTTAGCAACTATCCTTAAGAGCAGGTCAAAAAGATAGGAGAGTGGAAATTCAAAAGGTAAGAGCAGCATTTAATGGGGATTTTTGCTGCAATGTACTTTACATTACCTGAATTTCTGTGTCATGAGAAAAATTATTTCTCCAGTTAGTAGAGTACTGTGGAAGAAAGAAGAAATATCATTGTTAAGTGCTATTGGTAATATCAAGGGCTATTCCAAGCAGGGGAAAAAAAAATAATGAAAAAAATAAACATTTCCATCCTCTTTGCTGGATACAGTTATGGGACGCTGACAAAGTACATTGCAAAGTAAATCTTACAAAGTGTTTGGTAATTTTTATTAAATGGGGGCAAAAACAAAATGGGAAAGAGTGAAATTCAAATTATATTCTTGTGCATATATGAAACCCAAGGGAGAAACTGGTATTCCAAGCACTGGTTGCTACCAATGATTTGATGAAAGACTGGTAGCTGTAAAACTTTAATGCTTTTCTAAGCTTTATAGAAATTCTGTGAAGTCAGAAGTTCACTGCCGCAGGTGAAAAACCAGGCAAACCTCCCTAGTCCTCATTTTCTCTCATTTGAATGCAACAGTTTACACTGCAAGTTTGCATATTGTAGCCCCACAATAAAGTGAGCAGAACTGTAATTTGCTGTTTTGAGTAACTCATCCTTTCAGACTGAGCTAAAACTAAAACTAACCATTTTGCAGTTGCAGAAACAACAACAACAAGAAATCATTTGCATAATACATTCATTATATTTATTTTGTATTTCCATTACACTATCTCAGAAACATTTCAAAAGCAGAAAAACAACAGACCATGCTGAAAAACAAAATATTTTCTTTTCACCATAAAGTTTGAGCAATAACTAATTGTTGTTCTTCAAATGGAGATTAACAATGTTGAACCAGATGTTCTCCATTTCACAACTGTCCATGCCTCAAAAGTACCCAAGACAGATATCCTTTGGAAAACTCTACATCCAGAGCTCAAATTCAAGCTTAAACAAAACAAAATGAAGTGGAACCAACAACCTGTCCCCTCCCCACAACCTTCACAGCATGTGACACTTTCTCACTCTGCATGTATCAGTATAACCTGATAAAATGAGCTTAAAACATTACGTGAGATCTGTTACAGAGGAGTTATAATCAGAACCTCAACCATAATGCCCTGCATCATCTTAACATTTCAGAAAAAAATTAGCTTCAGCTATGCGAGTCAGTCTCCTTGAAGTTGTCCAATACTGAACCAACAGCTTTGACTCCAGTTAAAATCAAAACCAGACAGACTTTCTTCAGTTCTAGCCTGTTAGGAGGTGGTTAGGAAATTTTCATGAGAATGTGAATTTCCATAAGGATTGAATTTCAAAGAGCAGACATCTTATAAGAATTGCTAACGTTGAAATGTTTCCCTTGGAATCTTATGGCATGTGGATGCCGTTTCATCTGTGCCCATTTTTTCAATGTAACCTTAAATTACATTGGACCTAGACTTCTTTACTCAATAGTTTTAGGGAAGCACCAATGAGAGTACCACTTGTATTTCCTCCTCTATAGAGGCTTACAAAACTATTCAAGATTTTAATTAATATTTAAATTAAAACCTATCAAGCTGGTTAATTTGCATGTGTGGAGGATGGGTCTCAGGTCTGCTACAGTGACATTTACCTCAGAGAGAGACTCTGAAGGCAAATAAATATCAGTACTGTGTTAAAAATTCTGAAGATCATAAAAAACATTTGACATAGGAAAAAGAGATCTTCAGAATCTGCTTAGATGACCAAAAGCATAGAATCATTTTGTACTATAAAAGTCTCTTTTCGACTGCCTATAATTTTGTGAATCTCCAGCTCCTTAATCTGAACATTCACATTGACATTGCTGTTATCTACTTTGGGACAGTCTTCAGGAGAGCTTCAGTGCAACTCTATCACTGTTCCCTGAAATGAGAATAACCTTGCCCTGTCAATACATTCAGCACTACAATGGTTAAGAACAAGGGCTTAAGACTTGGCCAGGGAGACCATTATTTCACACTTGTATTAGCTCAGCTTGGAGACTAGGATGAAGAGCAGTAGACAGGGAAAGAAAACAGAAGAAGGTTTTATCAGACCTCACAAAAAAATTTCATGCCTGCAAACTAATTTCATGTTCACTGAGTTAGACAACAATCTATAGATGCTGGTCAGTGCAAAACTTGTGACAGAGGTCTCTGTAGGATCAACTCTGTGAAATGGCATTTTGTGGAAACATGTTGATGTTATTCACAAACAAGTAATTTTATATTCAGTTGTGTCTGAAAAACAACCAGTCAATAATAGCCAAAATTCTTTAACCATAAGCAACATTTTTCCCTGATAAATAAGTCCTAAACATCTCAGACTGAAGTCACAGACTTAGCAGAAACTCTTGTACCAAGTTCTCTGCACTTTTATCATACGTACAAAGTGCCTTAACTAAGATCCCTGAAGCTTAATCATTCCAGAAAGTACCTTTGAGAAAACTCAGCATATATCACAAATAAAAAAGAGGTTGAACTTCAAATTATAGACAGCAGTATGCTCAAATTAAATGAAAGAGGCACTCAACTGCAAGCAGCTACAAAAAGAGTCAGTCTGTCCAAAATATCTGTTAAATCATGGGCACAGTTTGGCCAAATATTTCTAGATTTCTTTGCCTTCATGTTTTGCTTCCTGTATTAGTTGCTGATAAAAAACATTTTGCCACTACTCAGCTGGGCAGAAAAAGAGACAAAGCCAACATCCAGAAAGCTCTTACATGGTTTATTTACTTAAAAAAACATGTTTTCACTGTAATCTGAACAAGGCTCAATAACTGCATTCTGGGAATTAAAGATTCAAACTCAGTGTTCTAAATTTGTGTTTTTCCATAGAGCCAAGCCTTTCAGAGGTGCTGCATGGTCTAGTGATGGCCAGAGGAGAAGACTGGGAGCCTTTAGGATACTGTATCCTAATCCAAATTCACAGCACTGACTCACAGTCACTTGACCTTCTATGCCTCAAACAGTCCAGCTGGAAAATACAGAAAGAAAAGCAGCAACCCTGAATGAGAAACAGTTATTATGACTAAGATCAGCTTCTGGATAAATCCAACATCAAATAAAATGTGTTTTCCATATGGAAGCTGCTTTCCTAAAGTAGAATAAAATGTAAATGCCTGTCAATTATAATGATCTGAGAGGCAAGTGGTGAGTAAAGCAGCTCTGTGACAGACCAACAGGAAAGACTCAGCTAGGAATGAAGGACACTTTTTGAGGTGCAGAGACGGAGATGGAAGGCAGTCAGCCATCTGGCAGCAACAGAGGTGAAACCACGATTTGAGGAGGTCAAAGACAACAATGTGTCTGAGTCAGAAAAGGTCACTTATTCAATATTCCAGCTGTAAGATGAAAGAATGCAAGTGGAGATTTTTCAGAGCAGAGATCACAGATGCAAGAACATCTAAAAGGTGGACTGTTTGAAAGTGCCACTGACAGATATGATGAATTCATCTTCTTGGGCCAAAAAATTTCTCAGCTCTGGATTTTACCTTTTCTTTCTCCTCTCTTGCATTTCTCTAGTAATCATCCCTGTTTCCCTCAGTTTCCATCCTGCCCAGGAATCCAGACTTCTCACTAAGTTTCAAAAAGCCAATCCTAACTTTAGTAACACTGTACTGCCTTAAATATTGGACCTTCTGATCTTCTATGATTGTGCTGAAACACGTCACAGAAGTACCAGTAAAAGCAGATGAGATAATCCCTAGAAACAGTGCAGACAGGTCTTAGATTTCAATGTTTTCCAGAAGATCCAAATGCTTTTCATCCAAAAAAGCTACTCTGTTACCATTAAAACGTTGTTAGAGAAGCCTGTAGAAGATCAATCTTATACTCAGGTACTTCACCCATCCTGAACCACACACTAGCCCACCAGCATCCTAGCAAGACTGCTCCAAGGATGTCTGTGTGAGAAGCTAGCCAGCTCCCAAACTAAAGGTAGAATAAAGAGGACATTTGCTCTGCTCTTCCTCTCCTGAGCTGTGCTTTCTGTGCATTTTTTGTGACAGCCATTCCATTCAATTACAGTTTTTGAAAAAATATATTTCCTCTACCAACAGAAGAGCTGAGATAGCAGTGTCATTGCTTATTTGTACGTATCTGGACTCATGCGAGGATGAATAGAAGAGACTGCTAGTAAAACAGGTGAGTTTTAAGGAATTAATACCTTCTAGAAGCACAAAGAAACCAAACTGCAAAAGCAGCAAGCACAACATCATTTGACCTTGGAATACATACTGATCTCCAGTATGTCCACAGATTTTCAGATTCACCAACTCAGATGTCATGAATTTAGAGAAAACAAAAACTACAAAAAGGTCAGATGTCCTTGAAGTAAAACATAGGCTGAACAATCAGTCAGTGACAGTAGAGAATTGTTAGTCAAGTGAAAGAGATAGAATGTGAGAGGCAGTTAGTTATCTACAGATTGCACTTAAAGAAATTTATTACCTTGCACTGACTTTACAAGACCAAAACAAATTATGAAAGTGTTGTATGAACAGCACTATCCAGTTCAAGTTGGAAACATGCCATCAGGCTTCTGCTACTTCCACAGCTCCTATGGAAATTTGTAAAGCTTGTTCAAAGCATTAGAAGGTAAACACATGCAGAACTTGAGTTTAAAGAACTGGCCATATCAGAATCCTGCAGCAGTGGAAGCCCTGACAATGCACCAGAATTGTCATTACAATGAATTAGTTAATCCTCTTGAGTTTTTACTGGAGTGGGATAACCTCTTTAGGCACAGGACAAGCCTGCAGCAGTTCTGGCATACCAAGGTGGAGACAATACAAACCAGCAAGGATTGCCACTGTACTGTGTGGCCTTGGGCAGGTCCACAGGGTACAAAAATGCACCCTGGAAGCTTCCTACAATCATGCAACTTCCAAAACTACTGGTGAAAACTACTAATAGTACAGTCTTTTATGGGCTGTGAAGCCAGTACTGACAATTTCTCACTTTCATCTGGCCAGAGGAAAATTGAGGTTAAAAAAAAAATGCTTTTAGCAGTTATAGTAAAAGCAATTTGAAGAAGAATAAAGTAGGAGCAGCAGCTAAGGGTAAGGAAAGGGTAGCAGCTGAGAAACTGTCTGAAGACTAAGGGAGGCAGTCCTGAAGGCTTACGCAACCTATAGTCTCGCAGTTAGCAAATAATAGAAAAAAAATACAAAAAACCCCAAAAAAATACAAAAAAAACCCCAAAAATACAAGACCTGCTAACTGCAACTTGGCCAGGTACCTGATCTGATGAAGAGGAGGGTATGAAACATCGAGTGATGTTAATGTATGGCTAGACTGCTGTCAGTGACTCTTCTGTGAAAGGAAAATGGGAAGTAAGTTCAAAGTAAAGCTCTGTCTTGACAGAATCCTTAGCAGGATGTCAAAGAAAACGCTTGAGAATCCCAATGTGGACAAAACTCAAGAGAAAATTCACGCTGGAATCCTTACAACTAACATTCTCGTCTATTCTGCTTCTGTTGTTTTCCTGATCTATTTCTTTGCCATTCACAAGTACACTGCTATTTATTTAAACACTCCTGTTGGCAGTTAAAGGCACAAGCACTTAGGCAAGTGACACAAGTAATACTTCACTGCTCTGCGGACCATTGGCAAAGCTGAAGCTATTGCAGATGCCGTTTCTTTGTTCACACTGACTTAGAGCTCCGACTGCAGTTTACCACTTCCCTCTTCCCTTCTGGGAAGACATCCTACTACTAAAATTTTTGATACTTCTGAGCAGTCAGAGGATCAGGTTCTTGCACATCTCTTTGATGTGTTTTCTGTTAACACAGTAAACACAAACACCAGCACTCTGCTTCTGTGCTCTCAGTGCCAGTCTCAGCTTTCCTGTTGTTGAAGTGACTTCACTTTAAACTCCATGTCAGCCCCCAGAAGACCAGTGAATCTGGCAATTAACCAAAGTAATGACACATTTATGAAGTAAAAATGTAACTCTAATATTTACTCTTAAAGGATACTCTTTGAAAAAAGAAGTTCAAAGCCCCTACTGCATTGTATGGATGAGATCAGGAACCCCTGAATTAGTAATGGTTTAACTGCTTTGCGAAAAAATGTACAAAATTTCCACCATTTTCATCCAAAAATATTTTACATGTTTTTATATCAAGTCTAAACAGAATGTTTCTGAAATCAACTTAATGATTTTTCAATATTACTTAACTTGCAAGCAGAGCCAAAAGGCTAAAATACCACTGAAAAGTCTCTTCCCCAAATATGTGCAAAAGGACCAGCAAGAGGTTAGTATCAGAAATCAACTTTTTGTTTCAGGTTTTCAAGTCTACATTTGAAGTCTCAAGAAGCTTGAGAAAAACTGACACAGTTTTTGGTGCTTAAACCAACAAAGCCCAGAAATTCAGCATTCTCCTACATAAAATTATTGATACAATTATAACAAATAGCAAATAACAAATGTAGTAAATTTGTCATATCTGTTTAAAACAAGAAACTAATTATAATTACAAAAGCCTAGTAATTCAAGCTTTTAGGAGGAATACAATACCTGTGCCCATCTTTCTCCCATCCCAGGGTTCTTTCTCTTCACTGGATAGTCTGATCACTCCCATTAAGAGCAGTCTGAAAACAGATTGCATTTATCAGCACTATTATTCTACTACAGTCCAAACAATATGAGATGAATACAGTCTAGTTTATGAATTGCTACGAGATGAGTTTGACCTTTTTTACATAACTTTAGTAATTAATCTCAGTGACTATTATTTTTTTGCTATTTTTATCTCCACAGATCTGAGACAACCTATAGCAAGAAACATCTAACAAAAAAGTGAGTAGCACTTTTCTTTTTTTATTAATATTTTTCTCAGTCTAACTCTAAATACATTAAATGCACTGCATAGCAATTACTATACATTTAGGAGAACTGATTATAAAAACAGGAGACCTGTTTAGCTTTCACCTGTTAGAAGCTGCCACAATGAAATAAATGTGCATGTGATATCAATAAGTATATAAATACTGCTCTTCTATTGTCTCACAAACATTGAATACAATGGAAAGTACAGTATTGCATTTACATTATTAGTGTTGCAGTCTGGTTTCAGTAGAATACAGCAAAACTCATGTTCCCCAATGGAAGAAATATGTTTAAAATCACTGGCCATGTTCAGAATAGGAGAAAAATAACTGGCCTCAACAACCAGAAGCAGCGAATGGCCACCTCATCATTAGTTAAGTCTACCTTCAGTTAGAAACTTACACAGGACTCTGGTCTAAATTATACCTTGAAAAAAACCACCAAGCCAGTCAAAAAACCAGCCCCCCTGAAATTCTCTTCAGCTCACAGGTTATACAGCACTTTAGGAAAGTTGCCCATATGTTGTACCTCTACACAGAGCTCTCAGAGAAGTGGCAGAATGCTCATTTGTCTTAAAGCCATCTCTGTGCCTTCTGTGAATCCAGACTGTATTACAGTGTCTAAGGTCACTTACTGACAACATTGTGGAAGGCTGTCCAGATGTGATGAAGCCTATGGCTATCATCTCCAGTGACTCTCTTACCACCAACTCCCCCCCAGAACTGCTGGAAGAGGGGAGAGGAGAAGACTTGGAAGACGGTCTTCCTCACCTAGACCTAGAATTCTGAAAGCTTGTTGTACTGCTCTGCGTTTTTTACCCAGAATAAACAGACTAAGGAGAGACATGCATATGAGCAAATTAGGTCATAATCAAACCTTCAGAACTGCCCAAGATAATCAACATTTGCAACTACCAGACAAGATGTGCAATACACTCTTTCTTACAATGCTCATTTTTCATGTTTAGCAGACAAAAGGCTTCAGAAAGAGGAAAGAGATAGGGTAGTGATCCTAGTAACAATCACAGCTCACATCACAAGCTCAGTCACAATCTCAACTACAAATATGGGTTTAGCAGCACAGGTTTTGAACTGTTGCAGATGTCCACCAAATGTGAAGTTTCTTCATTTTCCTCTCCTTGCTCTTCACAAAGAACGTGTTTTCTAATGTCTTCTCTATGTTTGTATCTGTTCTTTGCTGAGTAATGCAAGAATACCAGTGAATCACTTCACACAATTAAATGACTCCTTTTGCCAAGAGCTTGTGCCTCATACAGAGACCAAATAAAGCAATTTTAACATAAATCTGTAATTCTTTTGTTTTTCTAGAGTGTTGTAATCAGATGGTAAGCCCCCAAAACAAGGTCTGAGCTCTTACACAGAATTAAGTGCAAATATTCAAACTTTTTGTGAGGCAAAAACCAGAATACATATATGATGTTAGAAATACATTTTAGATAATCATATTGGGTTTGGGGATTTTTTTTTGTTTATTTTTAACAGACGTAGCGATTTGGAGAGTCTTGAATTACAACTTATGAACAGGCAGTGACAACAGCCTTGAATTAGTTGTTTTCCGATTCCAAATGTAAGTCTGAAAAAGAAATGCTGCTTCTTCCTGGTAGATTGAGTCTCCAGACCTACTAGGAGGAAGAAGAGAGTATGCATAAGGAATTCCTTTTCATGGAAAAAAATCTGAATTTATTACAGGCTCTTCAGTTTCTGGTAAGTTTCCACATGTAAAAAATAGTTTTGTACAAACTAGTTTTGCCCACACATTTTTATTTTCTAATAAGTAGGTGAAAATTGTATTAACTGATTTTTCATTCCTACCAGTCTTATACTTCACATACGCTTGTAAAACCTGCTCAACTCAAGACTATATCATGAGATGACATAGATTAAAACTTTAAACAAATACATAAAGCCATGACCCATTTGTTTTGATATTCTGCAATGTTCCAGACAGGGAGAAAAGCCATCACTGAAACCATGAGACATACAAGACTTCACAATTTATTAAGAAGATTAGCTGGGTTTAGTTTGTGCAGTAATGATTAGTCACTGAATATGTGTTGGTTTGAAAGCCTAAAAGGTCAGGGATCAAGGAATTATTTGGTTTAATTGTTTAGGTTTTTTTCATCTTTTAAATAGTTAAAAGGTTTTTTTAAGCCAAGTAGAACTTTGCAAATACAGAACCCCAAGTATATTCCACACGGAACAACAAATACACCTTAAATATAGCATGTTTTTTCACTTTTGGATTATATTTGTAGAACTGCCTGCTGTGAAATGACAAAGTTCATGGTTCATCTGAACTTTTGAACTCAAGTGAGTATTTGACACAGCAAAACAATCTAAATGAACCTAACACAAAGTTTTCATAGTTTAAACCTAGCTTTCAGGCCTTTGTCTGGGGCAATTGGGTAGGAAAGTTCTTTATTGATGTTGTAAAAACTACCAGTTTAATAACAGGCAGAGAGAGTGCAGCGATCAGTGGAAAGAGCACCTTAGCATTTCTGAAATAGTGCTGGTTTGGTAGTTCATTGAACTTTACCTGACCCCATTACGAAGGCTTCCCCAGGACAAGTTGTAGCTGCATTTGTGACAAGACTGAAGCTTCCTATCTTATTTCAAATAGGCTCCAGGGCTGGGAGTTCACAGATAAAGTTAGTTAAAAAAAAAAAATTACTCTGCACACATGAATTCACTTGGCTCCCTGCACTGCTATTTCATTTTAATGTTCCGGCTGGATTCTCTTTATTATGGAGAAGTAGAAATCATTTTTTCCAAAAGGAAAAAGTTTGTCACCTGCATTCCTGATTTATACCAGAAAAAGTCCTCGAAAAAATGAGAAAACACAGTGCATTTAAGATTCCTATGCTGAGGCTCCTCACAGCCCCTAAATCCTGGCCTGTTTGCATGTAACTACTATGATCCCTTCTTAACATTACCAAGAATTCTACAGCAGTCTCAATTCATGTTTTATCAATTTCAGACCAATTTATCCCTGAACCAACAAAATCTGGAAAATATTTTGAGGTTAGTTTTAAAGTCACTTGTAAGAGCCTACAAGACTTCCCGTACTTCAAGTTCACAAACAGTTTTGTAATTCACTAGTATATATGAACTACAAAGATTTCTGACCATATTAGAATGCTGACTGTATGCTACATAGTGTTGAAACAAACCTTACAATATCAAGAGGTGAATAATAAACGCCTAAAACTGTTCACTCCCCTGTAAATTCCCTGTGAAAATAATTGCTCCACAAAACTTGGTATTTCACCAGCCTTTAAGGCTGGAGTCACTCATTACTTCTATTCAAAATAAGGAGGCAACCCAGAGATTACTTACTGAGAGCAGCTGTAGCAATCACTAACAGCATTATACTTAATGCAGCTCACTAATAAAGCTGTTTGTTTTTATTCAGATGAGCTATGACAGGAAGACAGATTCAAGAACTAGAAAATTTCCAAAGCAACTTGATGACAGTCGGTATTATTAACTTTCTTTCTAACTATGTCTTCCAAACTTGCCACTTAACTCCAAAGCCTACTTACGCTGCTCTATTTCTAACCCTTCCACTTCGTTTGCTGGCAAGTTTTACATCCAGGATACCTGCTCTTTTTTTTTTCTATTCACCCAAGAACTGAGCGTTCTGCAGGAATGAGAAAAGGAAATACCTATCTCGCTGCATTTAAAAAAAAAGGAAAAAGAAAAAAAAAGAAGGAAAAAGAAAAAAAAAGAAGGAAAAAGAAAAAAAAAGAAGGAAAAAGAAGGGTGTGTGGGGGCTGGGCTGGCTGTCCCGGAGCGGGTCCCTCCGGGCTGGCAGGGAAGGGCAGCCCGAGCCGGGCGCTCCCGCACCGCGGGCGGCTCCGGCGTGTCCCGTCCGACGGGGCTTCGCTCTCCACGGGAAATCCCGCAAGCTTTGCCCTCCGGGCTCCCGCTCCGCTCCTGACCACTCAGGTAGCGGGTCACCCAGATGCAGATTACCGTAAGGAAGCACTGTAGCTGGCACCCGGACCGGCTGCGTTCCAAACAGCCAGACGAAGGGACGCCCCGCACCTGCGAGTCACAGCCCTGGCATCTCCTCATGATGCTCGCAAAGGGCACCAGACCCGGCAAAGGGCACCAAACCCGCGAGGGTTTGGCCAGGGACGGCAGCAGCCTCAGACTCTCGGGGCAGGGAGGGGAAGGGACAGGACAGGACGGGATGGGATGGGACGGCCGCGGTGCCAGCCCCGGGACCCGCTCCGCTCCCCGCAGCCCCTGAGCCCGGGGCGGGCAAGGGCTCAGCACCATCGGCGGGAAGGGATTGTGCCACCTGTGCCTTGGACCAGCCCTCCCTTATAACCACGGTGATGGCTGAGGGGGTTGGTTGGGTTTCTTGGTTGGTTTTTGTGTTGGTTTCTTTATTGTAGGTTTTTTGGGTTTTTTGTTTGTTTTGGTTTTGTTTGAGGGGGGAGGGAGGCCGTTAATTATTTTCTTTTCAGAACCCACTTGTGCTCTACAGTGTCGTAAATTATGTGAAGGAGATGACAGTGAGTTGCTGGCTCACCAGCTGAAGGGCAACACTGAGCTGAAATTCCATACAGGGATGTGATCTAAAGCAATAACATTTTGTACACTCCAATAATTGTATTGTTACCAGAGATCTGAAAAATAATAGCCTGAATCACTACTTGATTAATTCTACTTATTCTTCATGAAGTACCTAAACCCCTGCTACTCTATGAATTAACCTTCTGAACCTTTCAAGGGATAAAGTTGAGTTTCCCCATTGCCTGGCTTGTTGTTGAACACCCCAAACACTCCCTGTCAAGAACCACAAACCCTACCAAGCCTGGACCCAAGGTGCAGTATGCACCCTGCAACTGTGCCATCCCAAATTTTGCTGCTTCCTGCCCCTCTCTGCAAAGACTTGGCTGACCTGGAGGAGTGGCTGTTGGCATCCATTTTGGGATCCAGGGGGAAAGTTACCTCAGGCATCTGGAATGATAACAGATAGGAAAGATTTTGTTGCTGGCACCCAAAAAGCTGCTGTTACCTTCACAATGACAGGTATGGATGACCAATATTTGTTTAATACTGCAGACCCCCATGTCCTTCTTTTGGGAAATTTGGAACAGTATATCAAGCCCATTCTCCAACCAAAAAACTGAATCCTCTGGGAGACATAGGAAGTTGACCCTTGCTCTGTAGCCCCTGTGTGTGCCCTTGCTCTCCCATTTCTTTCTAATTTGTTGTAGGACTTGTACTGGCAACCTATTACAGAAGCATCAATCAAATCAGCTCCTAAAATGGTTTGTCAGACTGCTGTGTTGATTCATGCATTTTTAAGAGATTTGGAGGGAGAAAGTTAGAAAAAAGCAGTGCCACTAAAATTGACTGGGGTCAGTTTATTAATTCTGGAGTAAGAAGAAGCAAAGTAACAAATACGTGCAGAGTATGGTCTTTAGAACTATGCAAGAAATGCCACAAGCTTTTTTAAAGTCTGTGTTTAGATATGATATCTTTAATCAAACAGAATCTGCCTGCTCCATGATAAAGAAAGGTTGGGTCTACAAGGTAATTCAAGGTAGCCAGTGGATTATGCCAAAGTTACCTCTTCCATTTACAGGCTGTTGTATGCGGCTATTTCATACTGGGTAGCAGCAAATAACTCTGGCCTCTGCAGACATAATTTTGTACAAGAGTTATTAATTGTTCCTCTGTTGGCATCTCTGCAGGTCCTAGCAATGCTGATAAATGAAAAGCATAGAAAGTCCCCAAGTCCCTGCCCCAAAGAGCTCTACTATTAAATAAAAGAGAACAAATTGCAACAGAGCTTTACAACAGAACACCAGAACAATACTCATCAGTTTGAGGAGCAGGTGTCTCAGGAACCCAGCAGACTGTTGCTGGTAATTTTTTTGTAGGCATTGTATCTAAGGGCAGTGAAGATAAATAGGTTGCATTTCTTTAGGAGTTTTCAATGGATCTTCTGCCAAATATATGGATGAAAGCACTCTAGCACTCTTTTGAAAATGTAACAAGTGGAAAATAGACACTGGCATCATTAACAAGTTAAAAATAGGAGTTAACCTTTAGAAGCTGAATGAGAAGCTCATATAAGCTATGAAACTCCTTAAGAGACAAATCACTTCAGCTGACTTAGACTGTGGAGAGAATGATTGTGAGACAGAGGTGAGTGAAATAACAGTCTAGGAAAATAATTTTTTAGCCATCTTTCTGAGCAGGAATTCAAGGGGAAGAATTGAATTTGTGAAAACCGGACAAAAAGATGTGTTAGAAACTGAGATATGAGTGGGTGAGTTTCATAAAAAGGTTTTAACTGTGTAGGCATCTGGAGGTCATAGATTGGGAAAAATGCATATGATAAATATAGCACCATGGTGAACACTGATACCAACTCAATCCTGCGGTGTTGTGCAGACAAATGCATGAGGGTTTATTACATGGGACTCAGCTGGTGCACATGGTCTGTAGACCAGTCCCTTGGACCAGACTCCAGCTGTGATCATCTCCCCTCTGGCAGCTATTCACAAAGATTTGTTCTTCAGATCATATGTTGCCCTGAGCATTTGTTTTTCTCTCCACCAGTTTCGAACCATTTCAGACAGTAGTAGAAGTTAAAATATTAACACAGGTAGAAATACAGACTTGGCACTCAAATAATTCAGGGCTATAAACTCCAGGGCAAAGACTATTATGTTTTATAACCATAATGATGTTTTTTATGTCTAGGATTTGAAAGAATGTGTGTTAAGTCTGTACTCAGGTTTGAAAAATAAAACTCTGAAAAACATAAGGAAACTAATTATTTGGTTCCACCCATTGATCTCATTGTACTTCTCTAATCACCAATTATACCTTTTATTGTTAGGTTTGATGTAAGTGAAACACAGGATCAGTACATTAAGAAGGATGTAAAGAAATGCACTAAAACCATCCACATTTATCACTACAACTACAAAAATGTATTTTTCATACATTTGAACCAAAGGACATTTTTTATCTACTCTTTCTGGTATTTCCTGTGCTGCTTTTATGTAATCAGTACCAGCTGTATTGTTAATACAGCTCACAGCAATGTACATTTCCAGCTCAAATAATTGACAGCTTTCTCCACTGACCTCATCTTTTATTGAGGTATCATCTCTAAAACACTTTCCACAGATATACTCTTACTGTTTGCATACTCTTACCTCCTGCCTCTGGTTACTGTACTGTCAGGTTACATTTGAGTCTCTGTCCATCCATTGTTCTGTTCTGAAGTTTCTGGAAATTAATGTAGTGATGTTGCTAAAGTATTGCAAAATGGTTTTTTGGTCATTCTGCTATCTAGTGTAAGATCCTGATTTTTACAGAGCATCCTTTTTATTTAATATTCATGTGTGTTTTATCCCTAACTGTTATTCCTCTGTCAGTATCTGATACTACGGCACTGCAACCTTAACAAAAACTCAGGGATCTTTACAGGTCACTAAGTTTCTGGCGAGATGCCCATTGACTTCAGCCAATTTGTTGTCTCCTCTAATGATTTTTTTCTGCTTTCCACTCTCTTAATTCTCTCCGGACTATGGTTGCTCACTTAAGGACATACTCTGCTGACCACAGCCCACCTTCCAAATGAGATTTCAATGGAAAAGGTACCACTGTGATCCCTTCAAACCCTCTATTTGTGGGTGGTGTCAGCACTGCCCTTACTGTCCTGACATGCTCTCTGATAAAACTCTTCAGAATAGATGAGTTAGCACAAATAGCCCCTCTATCTGATCATTCTACAAAGATTTCCCACAAGATGGTCTTGCATCTTTTATCTGTACTGGTGCAACTGCCTCCCCTAACTTATTTATGGCAGTAGCTTTTTCTTTAAGGTCTTTGGCATATACATTTTATCTGTTTCACATTTCTCCATCTGATCATGTTTGTTTTCAAATCTGTGTGCAGTCTTTAGAAGTTTTCTGTCATTAAAACCAGCTAGTACCAAACATTGTTAACTGCTGCCTCCTTTTGCAATGAGGCATGCTGTGCTGCCTCTGGATCTATTGCCCCAATAAACATCACATCTGTGACCTCAGCTCATTCTCTTCTACGGACCTCTGTGTTTCTCTCTTGGGAAGCACATTTTTTGCAGTGGGGTTTTCTTTACCCTTTGAACACAGTTTATCATAGTTTACCATGTGCTGGCAGTTTTGTTTTTAAGGAGATGATTGGTGCTCCATTACTTACACCCTTTCCCATTTCTCTTCCCTCTTGAGTCAATGTGTAGTTTGTAGTCAGCCAAACCCTGTGCTTCCTTCTCTCTCTAAACCAACCTCTCTAGTCAAATTCATTTAGGGACTACTGTTTAGCATAATCATCCACCTGGCCTTTCTATCAGGTCTTGTCTAAACCCCACTTCAACTGATGAAAACACCCTTTCTGACGTAAGTGAACTCTGGATGGGACTTCTTAGTATTTAGTATTCAACCCTCATCAAGTTAGATTGTACCTTGCAGAGTAGTGTTTTCAAAGCCTTTTTCTATTTAGTGGTAAAAGAAGTTTATGTCAAGGGTCTATTTCATAAGAAAATCAAAAAATCAAACTTTATCCTGCATTCCCCAAAAAGGCAAAAAAAACCCAAACAATCAAACAAATAAACAAACAAAACCAACCAACCAACCAAAAATCCACCAGAAAAAAACCTCAAATTCTTCTGTGAACCGACCTGTGAAAGCTATACCATGCATATATATCATTGCTTTTCATGTAACAATGCACTTTGAGCCATGGGCCCTGAGATGTCTTGGCACAACTGAAGCAGGACTTTGTTGTGAAATTTGTGCCTGCAATACAGATTACTTTGTACAGTAGGATGAAGATCTTGCCTTACAACCTATGCAGTGTTGCTTAAAGATAGCAGGAGTGCATTTTGGCATTATCTAGGGACTACTACTTTCACTTTTCCAAACTTCCACTAAAGTAAGTGGGATCACTCGCTGGAGTAATATAAGCAGAATTCATTATCAAATGAATGTTTCCAACACATCCGTATGTAGACTTCACATGTGAAGACTGACTATTGTAACATTTTTTCAGTAAACATCCACCAAAAATTTTACATATTTTGCTGCTGGATTTTCTGCCTAATTTTTAAAATTTTCTGTTTAAGGTTTTAACATTTTTAGTCTACCCAAAAAGTAAACAAAGGAAGAGGTGAAGGTGTTTCACAGACACAATCGCTTCAGGCAACTGTCAAATGTAAAATTCAGTGGAAAGCTTCAGCATGTCTCTAGTTTAACTCAGTTGAGGAATGCTGCAAAAACAGGTGTTGCCTGACACAAGCAATAATTATCTTTCACCTTGATGGATGTTAGTTTAATCTGTTTTTTACATGGTAGCTAGGTCTCAGCTGGGTTAATGCCAGAAAGCAGATGAGATGTTTTGCGTACTTTGTGTATGACAATACCCCAGACAGTTTTTACTCCCCTATTTTATTTATTATATGGAACAGTTTTAATAGACTCAGTGGTTTATCCATGAAATTTTAATTCTAGAGTAATTTCATTTCACACTATCAATGTATTTTAAATGAGTTTGCAATTAAACTGTTGGCTGTTGAGTACTTTGCTGGAAGAAAAGAGACTAATGAACAGAATTGCCTCTAAAATATGGTTGTTACCTATGCAATATTCACAAAGAAAAATGGCTTAAAGTACAAGATTAGAAGAAGAAACTTAAGAAAAACCAAGAAACAAAACCAGCTTTTTGTTATTCCTTGGCATATATTTAAACTAGAAAATCAAAACCTGTAGGTTCTATCTTTATTCTATAATGTTTTATTACTTTCTAGTATCCAGTGGTTGCATTACATCCTTCATCATATTAAGCCATTCCAAGCTAGACTACACCCTTCCTAGGCCCTTGGGCAGATTTTCTAGCCCTGTGGGCATGGGAATAATCGACAAACCATGCTAACATTGAACTTGGCACAATGTCAGGGATTCTCTTTGCATAAAGAGTGTTTTAACAGTTTCTTCAAGGTGTTGGGCAATAAATACAGCAAGTTAAACAAAAGGCATGCAGGGCCTCCTGGTTTGGTAATGTTTTCTACAAAGCTTAAATTAATAGATATGCGGTACACACCTCTGATGTCAGATTCTTGGTGGTATTTCTTGCTTGTGCACAGGCATAATGTATGCTGGAAAGATTTCAAACTAGCATTCACATTCTATCAAAATGCATACAAGTAAATTTCCACCAGATTATTTTGTCCAATCAAGTGTCCTCTATTTCTAAGAAGCTCCTGATAATTAAATTTTTGGAACATATTTGTGATTCACCTTTCTCCAGGAACAAGAAGAAGTCATTTGGTAGCTGCAGTGCTTCTCTAATTTACAGTCCACCTCTTAATAGCTCTTGTATGACACAGAATTTCAGGATGACTGTAGCCTTATGGCTACAGAAAATGGTACGTTGATATTAACAGCATTGGTAGCCTCTGAACATATACCCTACTTCTCCCACTGTACAGAACAGCCAACAGTTTAAGTACACTCTTTGGCTTCTATCCATACTGTGCATGCCCTGAGAGTCTCATTTATTTCACCTTATAACAATTACCATTACTTTTATGTTACCATATTAGGCTCAAACAATAGGGAAAAAAACATTCCAAAGGACAGCACACAGAAGGTTTGAAAGACATGACTACCTGCAAACCTGTGTTGAAAGAAGACTGTGGTCTGCAGGGCTTACAGAGACACAGGGGACAATTGTCCCAAAGTCATATTTCTGAAAGAGACTATTAAAACAAGGATTTCTTAGCCCCCATGAAAGCAAAGCACAGAAGGAACATGAAGAACTCTCTATAAAGAGTTACCAGTAAATTTGAATGCTCTAGGCTGGTGGTGAATGTTGTCATTGTGCAGTTTGCCTCAGGGAAAACAAAAGTCAGGTAACATAGATTAAAAAATGATAAAATGCACAGAACATTAGAAGAAAGACCTACGTAATACAGAAGAAGCCTATCCATTCATCACAGAACAGGAAACCAGAAAAAAAACTAAGCAACCTTCCAAGCTGAGGAATTTGTTTTCATTTGGGTACTTTTATGCAAAAAATATGGAAGTATCATTGAGTTATTACAAAATCCTATCCCATGTATGTTTTCATTCCTTACTATTAAAGTGTGTGTAATGCGTATTCTCTGACATACTCTTGCTTCTCCAGCAGGAAATGATTCTGTGACTATGTTTTCATTTCTAGAGAGCAGTGCAAAACGAAATAAAAGAGAAGTGCCTGCATTTTATGTATTGAATATACAAAACAGAGCTTTACAGTTGAACGTCCATTTTTTCATCTTTCTGGTTCCCCATATCAACATGACCCTCAAACCACACACTTCGCACAGAGCACAATGCTTGGCAGATGATTTTACACTATGGAAAAGAAACTAAAGATAAAAAGAGATGACCATGTGTGCTTAGGTATTTAATAAAAATACTTATGGATATCTTTTAATTAAAAGTGAAGAGTAAGTCTTATAACAGGTGCCCAGGAATTTCTGTGAAAGACATTCATATGAAAGATTGGCCAGCTTTCAATATGGAATCTGGTTCTATTTTGTCAATGTTTTTAAGATGGCATTATGATTTATTTAGCAGCAGCTGGAGATATCATTACTAACATGTGTGCCCCTCCCAGGGTAAGTGTCGGAAACGCTCCGCAGGCACCTCAGATACATTAATGTTTTTGAATGTTACTACAATAGACAGAGAAAGTCTATGCATGTAAAGCAAGAGCAGAAAAACCCTGTGCCTGTGTAGACAGAAAATATGACAAAGCAGAGCTCAAGTTTGTAATCAAATCTGTACAATGATCCATAAACATTTTTCATCCAAAGCCTCATGAGTTTCAGACTATATAGAACCCTGTTTTGTTAAGGGGTTTTCCTTTAAAAAGTTGAGTTAGAAACCACACATAAAGCACAGTAACTGTACTAAAACTCCAGTAGTTAGGACATGAGTTGAGGAGCTGAAAATCTGTATTGAAGTATGTGGGCAATCATAAATTGAAGCACACTGAGCCATATGTGAATCAGGGATAACTGCACTTACTTTCCTCATTAAAAAAAATGTAAAGAAAATGCATGGGTTCTGCAGTACTCAGGTATTACATTCATGGTGGTTCTACACAGGACAGACCAATCTTAATACACATCTCAGATGGTGCTGTTCAGGAAGTTTCTTAGTTTGGGAGTGAAAATTGCAAAAGAATGATTGAGCTCTGTGTAATCATGGCCCCGAAGCACAGCTATACCCACTGAATTAATACATCTCCAGGCAGAGATAGCAAATGTGAAGGAGTTGCAAACCTCTCGAGAGCTTATTTAGCTTTAAACAGTTACAAAAAAAATTATCCAAATACTGAATAAAAGAGCGAGCAGAATCAGTGAACTCTGGGTAAAGTCTTTTAAAAAATAAGAAATAACTTAAGGGGACAAATAGAAGGAAATGTGGCATAATTTCTTAAATGTTTTTAAATAAAAGTTAAAGACTCAAGGAAGACAAAAACACAAATAATACAAATGCTCAGAGATTGGCACCACTCAGGGAGCTCACAGAATTTATGGTGGAAATACATAATCATTAAAATTAATGAAGAGTAGAAAAATAAGACCAATGTGAGACAGATAATCTTTCATATATATATATAAAAACCCGAAAGAACTAGATCATACTGTCAAGCTGATCCTACTTTTCGCACTGTTCAGAGGAATACACAATAAATCCTTTATTCAAAATCAGTAAAATGAGAGTGGGGGGAAAAAAGACAGTAAACCTTATTTCTAACATTATTGTAAATAACATGAGAACTGTAAAAACAAACAATAACTAAAAGAAGCCAAAAGCTGAATTGCAAAAAGAAGTTCTCTCCTTGCCTTCTTCCTTGAAAAGGCCAAAAGAAAGTGGAGACTTGGAGATTTCTGTCAAGAAGTAAGGCTGAGATACGCCTTCCCAGTGCAGGAGTAGCAGCAGCAATGGAACCAGTCCTGATTGCTGCTGTGTGTCTGGATGTGTGTGCCTTGGGCAGAGTTGACTACTGTTCCTGAGCATATCTTAACATAAGTTGACTGTGGAATAGCAGCTGCTGAGTGAGTAGGCTCAAAACTGTAGAGGCACCTACTGCTAAACTTTGAGAAATTCCAGATAAGGAGTAGGCTCCCTCTGCCAGCACACCCAGACTGATGTCAATGTACTATTTAAGAGTATTTTAGGCTTATATGGGATAATGAAACCTGAAAGAAATTATATGAGACTGACCAACTTGAACGTTGTGGGTTTTTTTGGTTGGGGAAGAAAATGATCATGAGATGCTTATTCTCTTTTTCTTGGACTTACTGATTAGCAGCAATCTTCCTCCTTTTCACCTGTGAATGAACTGTTGTTGGAAATTATAAGAAGCAGACTTTTCTTCGCTGCTCAGAAGACCACATTCAGCACAACACTGCCTTTTTGTAGTCTTCAATAAGCATCATGTCATTAACATGGCTAAAATGAAGAGAGCCTAGAACAATTAAAGCTGAACTGTAATCTGCTTACATTTGACAGGCTTCAAAATATATGCAATGCCTTTTCTTTTCCTCCCCATTTCCCCCTCACAAAGCTATGTAATGAAATATGTAAACAATTAATTAAAAGAAATTTTGATAGCAGGCAGATGTTATCTTCAGTTTTGTGAAGCAATTGGGTCTTGAGCTTAGAATAATATCTGGTTTAGGAAGACAGTCTCTCCCTTCCTGTGTAGTCAGTCTACAGCTCAGATTTGAATTAGATTTTTGATGTGATGCAGCTGATGAGGGCTACAACTTTCTTTTTTTTTTCCTCACCATTTAAAGAGATATGGTAGTGAAGAAAACACTTCTAACTTCATAAACTTGTCTTCTTATGGTTTTAAAACAGAAGTCTTTATAATATAGCTGGAATATAATGATTTCTAGCATTTCTTCCTTGCTACAGATCACATTCTTGCTGTAAACTGAAGAATGTCATGTAGGAATGAAATGTAGCTCTTATTGTTATTTCTAATAAATATATTTTAATATTTCATATTTCTTCTGCCTAAGCAGCATATTTTTACCAGAAACAAATACTTTGCTCGTATAATATCTGTCTAATTAACATCACTGGCATTTTATTACTGAACAAAGCATACAAGTGCTAAAGGAGAAAGGTTGTTCACTTAAATGCAAAACTCCAAGTGGAAATATGCTTTCTTTCATTTTAAAGGAGGAGCTGCAGCATTACATAGGGACACATGGCAAAGGGACACAACTATGTGAGCTTTTTTCCTCCCTTGTCTTGCAGCTGAACTACTTAGATGGGTCATTTTGATATCCCTATGAAAGGTATGAAAGCCCTGAATCAAGGAAATTGCCTGTGATTAAGGGATAATGTGAAAGGATGTTTAACTTTTTTTAGCCCACCTAACATGTTAGTGACTATCAAGAGTTTTTGCTCTTTCTTGCTAAATGACAGGCAATATTTTCTGTTATCATCTCAAAAAATTACCTTATTCATTGTCCTCTATATATTTGACAGAAAATATGTCATCTATCTGTTCATGCTACATGAATTTACTAACTATTCAGAAATTATTTAGTAGCAGTGATTTGTATTTTATTGAAAGAACAATGTACAAAATCAAATTGCATACTTGATAAACATGGGAAATACGTACACAGTAGACAGAAACTTATAGCTATGTTTCTGTTGTAAGAAGTAATTTGGAATTTTATGATTTCTGATTTTGACTACAAAATATCAATACAAAATTGATATACTATACCATCAATACAAAATGTGATATACTAATTTACCAGAGGTGCTACAAAAAAAAGGCATACTCATTTTCTGTGTGTGTGAATTTTGCCCATATTCGCACTGTTGCTGGCAACTCCACTAATTTTGAATCCCTTTTATTGATCCCACCCCAATATTGTTATGCAACAAGTTTATATAGGTTCACTTATTGTGTGATTACCGAATGTGGTATGTGCATATAAGAGTTTAAATTATCCTAGTTTGTGTCTGTGATTTAATTTTATGTATCTATCATAGAACCAGTCGCTTTACATTTTTAAATGACTTGCAGGAAAAAATATCTTGTAAGATTTAAAGTGATAAGAGGACAGGAGTTCAGACTGAACTTCTAGAAATCACTGTAAAACTGTCTCACTAACTAATTTTGATATGAAATATTTGCATACTAAAACATGGTAATGACTGGTTTTGGATGATGATTTATGAGTCACAATCAGCTACATATAACAGGAAAAGATTGATTTTCCTTTATCAAATGCCAAGGAAGAAACCTGAGGCTTTGGTCACTCTGGAAATCGATTATGTAGTTATTCCATTAAAAAAATATGGAAAAAGAGAATTATTCCTGCACCACATATAGGTATTAAAATGAACAAGATGCTGTTATACAAATACTTGTTTTCTTGAGTAAATCAGATGTCTAACAGTGCTACTACAGCATTGGCACAGTACATGATTCCTTCTCTCTTCTTTTCAGAAAGAACATCCAGATTAAACAAAACATACCCGAAAGCCCTCAACTGCACTTTTTGGTTATTTGCATTCAGATTGACTATATTATTAAATGTCCTGCCTTCTGGATTAAGTGAAGCTGGGTAATGCAGGCATAAAACCTAATGATTGCTGTTTCATACACTTGGTTGAAACTTGCTTGGTTTCAAATGTCCCTGAGTTTTAGAAGTAGGTCATTTTAAAGAGAAACATTCATTCAACTCTATACTGAAGGCGTAAGACTAATATTTTGAAAACCTCTAATTCAAAGACCTGTTATCTTTGCTTGACCTTATTTCCTGTCATTGGCAAGAAGTGAGTTGCTTCTATTCACTCTAATAGCCATATAGTATAACCCTTGCTGTGAACAACTGCTATTTATGCATCCCTTTGTAGAGTGCTCCAGTCTTGGGAAGTCATCCCTGCCTCAGAAGGGTCATTTACAAACAGCCTCTTGTTTGACCTAAGGGATACATCACATCGCCTTTCCCTGTACTTTTTACCTTGTGTACTGTACTTCCTTCCTCCCGTGTTTAACACTGCACAGGTGGTTCTGTGGTTCAAAACCAGGTGTCTGAGTCTGAAGTCATCTGCAGAAATGTTTACCTTCTCATCATTTTTAGCTGGATTTCAGAAATACCACAGAGCTGCACCTGTTAATAATACCATTATCCATATTTGAAATGCATGCATTTTGAATTTGTCATGACAAATTAAGAATTGTTTTATAGGAAATTGTATAGAACTAATATATGAGGCTCAGCTCTGCCAGTGAGAATTCATAGTAAATATTTCAGACTGGATGAGACACTTCACGATGATTTCTTTTGAAAAATAACAGAATTTCAGGGAACAGAAAAAGCCTGCAGTGAAGCACTTGATGCTATGCTTCAGAAGTGGTTTAAGTTAAGGTAGAGAAGGTAGGAATTGAGAATTGTGAGGAGAATGAGGATTTTGCTGGGGGGTGGTGCTAAAAGGAGTAATATTTAGTCAGAGGTGATTAGATGAGAAATTACAGCAGTAATTTCTCAGTGATGAGTTTTGTGACGATCTCATTTCATAAGATGGTAAAAAGTCAAGAGGGCTGTAGCATCCAAAAGAGAATGGTACTCAAGAATGGGCCAGTTGCAAAAGTGGGATGAAAAGTATTATATGGAGTACAAGTATATGTTTAGCAACTAATAGCGAGAATTCAAATTGGACTAAGATGAGACTAATAATTCTAATCCGCTGGAAACAACTGAAGGAAAAAAAAAAAGATCAGGAGGTATTACCTGATCATGGAACAACTGAGTCTCCAACCTAATATGGCTGTGAAAAGCCAAAAGTGATTCTGGAATATATGAGGCAAGGCATTTCCAGTGGAAATAGGCAAATATTCATAACACTGGAGAAGGTGTTGTTCGAGCCTCATCTGGAATACTGCTCACATTAGCCCATATTTTAAATTCATCTTTGCTCAAAATTGAATGACTGAAAACTTGCTACACTGACAGGACCCTGGAGAAGAGAACAAAAAGGCTTATGCAGTGCAATGGAGCAAAGTCTGCTAGAATGGTTCTCTGTACTCAAACTGGGAAGAATCTTAATTCATTTTAAAACCAAATTAGGGCAAGAATAAATAGGTACATATAATCTAGCTCTGAGCAATTTTTTATTCTGGATTTTGAAGAAGGTTTTCACTTTTAGAGAAGGGACATTCAAGAAGAGTTTTACATTAAGAATAGTAGAAGCAAGTAACATACCTGTTTTTAAGACCAAATTTGATACAATTTGAGAACAGGCTTTGTGACTAGATAGTAATTACTTGCAACAGCAGTGTCAAAGATGGTCTTTTCTAGTCCAGTGCCATGATAATACATACTGTGTATGATAAAAATTACTAGCTGATATCAAATTTACCACATTGTTGCCAAAATAAAGTTATCTGTAAAATAACACCTGCAAGATATTTACATATCAACATAGTTTCTCTCAACATTAAAATTTAGAAACAAATTCTTTCTTCCCCCTCTTCCTCCCATCACTTGCATCAGCAGATACTGAACTTTGCAAGAATGACTTCACCAAGCAATAGTAATGGTAGAAATATATTATACATTACTTCCAAAAGAAAACATACCTTAGGATGTGGTGAAGTGTAGAAAGATCCTTTTACAGTCAGTGTGAATATTTTAGTTTCTAGTTTTTGTGGAACATGATGATATTATGCTGAGGAGTTATTATTCTGTAGTATATGACTTACTGCCTGTGTTCTGCTGTTTTAACTCAGACCTACCACAATTCCTTTTCAGACAAGGTGATTCTTTTACATTAATTGTGCATTTGAGTAAGGAATGCAAAACTGAATCCCCTTTTACTACATTGAAATAACATGAACAAACCAAATAGGGTATGAGAGAAAAAGGAATTTGTATTTTGCACCGATTCTGTCCATAACACAGCTGTTTTCCAGATTTAACCTTCATATTCAAAATTCTCCTACTACCTGATAAATCACTCCAAAAGGTTCAGGTCTAGGACTATCTTTTATTCAATTCCTCTTTCCAGACAGAGATAATAAAGTGGACAATGTTCACATTCAGGCACAGGAAAGATGATAGCCCATGAGGACATCTGAGCATTTCTGCAGTAAGTCAGTGGTGCTGTTTCTTGCCTCAGTCTTGTCAGTTTTAACTACTATTGGCAGGACCACAGTGGGCAAATACACTCCCCATTGCACTGGCTTATACTGTCATCATAGGAAAAATTGAACTAAATGATGGAGGGTAAGATTTGAGCCTTTGGAACCAGGGTCCCTGGGAGCTTAACTTCCATCCTTTGGAGCATTTTTTTCTCAAAAATCAAGTACACCTATCATTAGAAAGCTTGGGTGTTTGTTATACAGTGCTAAGGTTTCAGGTCCCAATCTCAAAAGCAGTTGGAGTTGCGATCTCACCACCATGGTAGCCAAATTGACATAAACCCATCCTCAGCCTAATCAAGCTTTCTTCAAAAGATGTACAACTTTGTAAAAGGTGTAGCCAAGCCCCTCACTTTCAGACAAGCACTCCAACTCCTGTGATAGCTTTCTGCTTCCTGGCCAGATCAGCAAATACATATAATCTTGCTCTGGCACAATTCCAGATAAAGTTGAGCACTCTGGCATGCTGCTGGAGGATCTGCGGTTAGGAATGCTTTCCCAGCAAGCGAAAGTCTTGGATGGCAACTTCCATTAGTAGGCAATTAGATGAAAGGGAGACATCATTGTTATTTGCCCTCTTTCAGGTGACATCCTAAGCATATCTAGTAAAATATTCATGCATCTAGAACCCTCGAGACTCATAGATTATTAAACACAAAGATATGGTAGAAAATGCTCTTTAAGAATCACAGTCCATGATTCAGATTCCTAGATGCTATGAAAAAATTTTAAATAGCAATAAGATAAATAAGGATAGTCTCTTTATAGGACTCCTGCAAAAGGACTGGGTCACTAGGGAAGTCCTGCAAGACATTTTAGCTGGATACAGCCTGGCTTTTCAAATTCAAGTGATGTTTTGCTATCAACTCAAATGAGGTTGTCTTCTGAATTATGCCTTGCTTTTGTAAATAACATTGTGTTAGACAATGCCATCTTGACATCATATCATTGTCAATGAACTTGATTTGAGTGTTATAGCAATTTCTCATCATATCATCAATTTAGAATAAAGTACATAACAGGAGCTGTTTTGTTGCTTTTAAGGATTTAGCTATAATTGAGTAAGGAGGGTAAAAAAAATGCAGCAGCCTACAAATACTGACAAGAGCCCAATTAGGATTTACTTCTGAATGTCCACCTAACATTGCAACCTATCAAAAATCAATTTTTTCTTCCATAGCCTTCTACATTGCAATATATATCTTTTAGGTAATTCAGACAATACCTGAATATATTAAAGTCTACAGTTCTTAACATTTCTGTTCTCCCAACTTTTTCAGTTAAGTCGGGTACCATGACTTTCAGTTGTGGCACCATAGATACTGTGCACGCAGCAGCTGTTACTGCCTTCCCATGACTGTTACCTATTTCTGAAGGTTTCAGAAATTACACTGATTTCTCAGGAGAACTAGGCAAACTTTTGATCTCATGATCTCCAGACACTGCTTCTGAAGGCCCTCCAGAAATTAATTTTTCTACTTTTGAAGGGACATAGTTACTTCCTTAGCTTTAATTTGGTCTGCAAAGGCCTTCTGTATGGTGTAGGCACTGGGCAAGGATAGGCCAACATGCAGAAACTGGTCAGGAGAAGGATGCAACACCATTTGTGTTCCTCAGTCTGTAACGTGTTTGGATGAATGACCTTGGCTTCTTATACAAAATGTCAGCCTGGGGAATAGTAGCTATACACTTTCCAGTGACTTAGAAAATAATCATCTTCCCTGTGAGGGAAAGGGTCTGATCATCAAAAATGTTCCTGAGAATTTAACATTGTTAAGTTACCAGGATGCTGAGTGGATACCATAGTCACACAGAACTAGGGGCAGTAATTTGTATTATATACCTAATACATCTAATGTATCCTAAATTAGCCAACATTTCACATACCTACTGGCGCTGATAGAACATACCCTTTGTTTAATAACAACATGAAATTCTTCTGTTGAGTGCTCATCATCCATAATTCTGAATGTATCAGTCTACATCATAATTGACACATACAAGACAATGTCCATCTGGAAAAAATATATGCCACAAATTACCCATAACATGCTGACATTTTTCCTTACCTTTCTGTGCACTTTGAATTGGAAACAATTGGCCTGCTAAACTATTATTAATAATGTTGTCCAAATACTGTGTACACTACTGGTTGCACAGAAGCTGTGAGAAACCGTTCAGCCTTTTGTCTGAAAAATCTGACCCACTGATCAATTTCTGCAACCATAAAACACTTCTGATCTGGAATTGCCAGCCAAAGTCAGACTCTGTGCCTCCACAGCCAGCAGGCAGAGCAAAACCTCCCTTGAGAGGGTATAAAGAAGGAATATACAGGATATATAATACTTTTTACAACTAGGCTGATAGCTGTGTAAGCCTAGGCACCTTCCTGTCAATGAATCCTATATATGAGTCTTCTCACAATTTAATGGGCAGCTGGTGTTGCTACCATAATGTTACATTCAAAATAAAGTACAATATGTGTAAACACTTTGTTTGTTGGGGTTTTTGTGTGTGACAATGTATGTAAAAGTCTAACAGAAACAAAAGTTTCATGAACCCCAAATAATACAGTGGCTCCATTTTTTGCCTGGTGAGATGAAAACTTACAGGAATCCAAGATGGGTGCTGATGTCCCTGCTCCATGCACTTTTAGAAGTGGTGGGCACAGCACGGGAACTTATGGAGAACACAACATGATAATATAGCACAGAAAACAAACAGAGCTCTGGACTCAAGCAGCTAACTTTTACAGAGCTGCTGGGGCAGGTTTGCTGACAACAGCATTTTGGGCACTGGCTTGGCCTGGGCACAGCAGCTCGACAGGCAATCTCTTCTTCCTAGTGCCAGGACATTCTGATAACAACACTGAAAAGAGAAGGGTTAATGGTCAGGGACATTGGAATAACGTTTAAGACATCGTCATATTACTGCAATTTACGCCAATGATAATAACGCTCATCCAGTTGCTCATCTTCATAGCTCTTAGCTTTCAAAGGAGAAAAACGCCTTGGGCAGAGGCAGAGAGAGATGAAGAGCCGTACTGAAGGTGTCAAGTAAGGAGTGGGCAATCCCAGGAGGGGAACTCAAGCCCCAGCTGAGCAGTCTGGGACCTACTTAGAATATGTAGAAACCTCTTTTTTCTGCGGTAAAGAATGGTGAAAAGGGTGCACGCATTTGTCAATAGATAGTGCTGCTCTCCTGTCAAAGTGGTCCTATAATTGGCATCCAGCCGCCTCCGCAGAAGGCCACGTGGTTAGAAGAAATTGCTAAATTATTTGACTTGTAAACCCAGTTTGAAATGCTAACTGCGGAGTATTTGTCTGAGTGATAAACTCTTTAAGGAGAAACCTTTGATCTCCAGTCAAGTAAAGACCTTCAAAAGTCCTGAAGTCTGGAGTAGCCAGCCCTAAAGACCTTTGTTTGCAGCCATCACTGGAAGAGGGGGAGGGAAAAAGCATTTTGCACAGTGATTGCCCAGAAGTTTGGCTTTGCTTGTAAAGCTGGAAGGTGAAAGGCCGTGCAGCTCCCTTCCCTTCCCCCTTCCAAAAAAGAGAAAAAAAAAAAAGGTTATCAGACTTTATGGTATAAGGCAGTCCTTAACTTTAAACTAATGAATCTGGCTTAACGAAGAAGGTTGTAATAACTGGGGAAAACGGTGAATCTTCTTGTTCATGAAAAAACTCTTTTAAGATCAAATTTAAAGTGGCCTGTGGTAGCTCTTAAGTACAGCTTGTTGCAATACAGTCTTGGTTTCTGGCCCTGAAATGGGAAGGAGTTCGGTCTGCACCACGTTCTGCTAGAGACACTTACTCACTCTATCACCAGGGCCAAAGCCTGCACGCGTGCTGCCCCCCGTTCTTCAGCATCACTCCCACTAAAAGCAGCAGGGTGTTGCACTGCCACTGCAGTCCCAGGACAGCAGGACCAGATGTGAACTCTCTCCTGCCACTGCACAGGCAACCTCTAGGGAGGCAGGCAGGGTTACTAACCTTTTCCTCCTCACTAGTTTATTCATGGATAATATTCTTAATTGCCAACATTCCTTCTGACAGAAGGAAGTCGAGTTAAAAAAAAAAAACTGGTAAGAAATTGGTAAGGCCCCAGTGTCACTTCTCTACTTCCTCCTGTGTCCTTTCACCACCACTACCTCCTGGACAAAAGTTCACAACTCACTAGCAGTGTCTGTAAATGGCAGATCTTTTACTGCTAGCTTTAGCCTCTGCTGAGCTCCCAAATGGGATGGTGTCGCTTGATGGGGTCATCTGTTTACTTAAAACAGGTCTGGGATCAAAAGTTCATTTTCATAGACCATTAAAGGACAATGATATGTTAACCACATCAGCCACTGCTGAGTTGGGCTGGATGTGACTGGTAGGTGAATGACACCATATGCCAGCCGCCCTTTTTCTTACAAGATTTATTCCAAATGTCTTCCCTATACCTATCAGGGAATATGGAAACAGCCATCTTCCAGACCAGTCTAGAAGGTGCATCTGTAGGCAATCTCTGACACATTCCCTTCCCCTTGGAGATCACTAGAGATTTGTTACAGCATATTTCCACTTTTCTCCGTCACATGGAAAACTGAGTTTTACTGCTTGTGGTGCATTAAATATTAAGGTCAGCACTTGTGATCCAGAGAGACAGCAAGGGAGAAAGAGAAATAAATAATGGGAAAAGGTGAAAATTTAAGTAATTTCTAAGTCTTTAGACCACAGAATTGAAAAAGTGAGCAACAATTCACATTGCCTCCAACAGACAGCCCCTTGAAAAGTGGAAGAAATATGGTAGTGAAAGATTTTGGCGTAAAAGCTTGAGGTATTTATGCTTTTAAACTGACAGCGGTTCTGCCTAACAACCATAAAAGTTCCAGTTCAATGGTGAGTTATGCCAAATTTCTACAGAAACACAAAGGAAGACTTCCTTAATCAAATGAGGACACTCAGACCATGCAGATGACCCACACATCGGCTGAAGGCCCAACATCTTTCTGTAAAAAAATGCTTTGTCCTGGAATAGTGTGGGTTGGTTTGTTGGGTTGTTTTTTTTTTTTTTCTGATGACATGTTTAAACACTCAAGAGAAAGTAAGGGCCCAGGTCACCACATCCCACCCTCCTCTGCACAGCCAGCTCCAGGCAGACATGGAGCCCTGTGTGCAGCTTCAGCCACCAGCCCTTCCCATCCAGGACAGGTGCTGCCCAGCTCTCCAAAGCCCTCTTCGCACCCAAACCCTCAGGTGTTTCTCCCCCTGTAGTGTAGTGTGTTTTGACCACCCCTTCAAATCCATTAGAAAATGCCAAGGAATGGTGTAGAGGAGTGCCAGACCCTTCTTCAGTTGGAGGAGAATTTGAAAAGTGGGAAACCCCTGTGGCCTGGGCAGCACCAGCACAGCCTAAGGGACTTGTGCTACGGTCTTTAGATCACATAAGTGTCTGGTGGCACCCATTAACTGCTTTCAGCATAACAATGGCTCTTTCTCGTCTCTGCCCATCCTCCCTGTCCCAGTTAAATGAGCTATTTCCCAGACAAATAAAGACTGGAGAGACTGCTTCACTAGGGGTAGGAGGCTGGGGAGGGGAATTCAGATGGGAATGATGGGAGCCTACCGACAGAGATGGGGAGACAGGCCCACCCCGAGCACTGCTAAGGGAGATGGAGGAGAAAGATAAAGCCTGGCAGTAAGAAAGCCCGGGGAGGCCACAGCTAGACAGCTATAGCCACATATATACGTGCCATTTTATAGCAGTGATATCATGAGGGATCCTGCTACATGGGAGAGAAGTGCAGGGAGTGTGAGGGGACACGAACCACATCTACCCTCTGCACCAGTGATCTGCAGAGGGAAGGGAAGCCACAGTGCAGCAGCAGATATCAGGGATCAGGGACATGCAGGAGGACAAAGCAGGATGGGAAAGGAGGAAGCTGATAGGGAAGTGGACCTGGTGCCTACACCAGTTCAGCCTACAGGAGCTACAAAGTACACAAGCGTTCAGTAAAACCAGCAGTAAAGGGCTGGTTCTGCTCTACTCAGTTTTCCTAGCATACCTCTATCCCCTCCATCTGAAGTCGAGCATGCAGAAGGAGAGCTACACTGACTTTGTCACATGCTGGTGGCCTGACTATACTCTAGCCCCTTTTCTGTTGTGGCTGCAATGACAGTATGCCCAATCAAGAAGCTGCCTCTGAAATTCTTGTCCTTCCTCCAGCCTTCAAGAAAAGCACGCAAACGGGGAGCAGTAGCCAGATGGGACACACATTGTGCTGTAAAGGTGATGATAGGTCCAGCTTCAAATCCACAGATGCATCTATGTTTCTTTAGTTAATGTAGGTAATGTGAAGATAGAATACATTTTTCATATTTCTACCTGATTTTATATAGCTAGATATATAATGCTATACATTTGCCCACATGTGTGAGGAAATATTTCTATGTCTAACCTAACTGCAGACGTCATGCTGCCAGATAAAGCAGTCACTTTTAAGGAATTAAAGAATACAAGACTGATTTATAATATCTCAGTTGTATTTTTGCCTCTTCTGCTGAAAACAACTGTTCCAAAACCACAGTCAGCAACAGTGATACAGCAGAGCCCAGAAGGAGAGCTTTGAGAGTATGAAGTTCAGTACATGAAGAAAAAAACAGCAAGACATAGACTTAATTTCTGAAAAAACATGGGGCCAAATCTTCTGCTACAGCAATATTAATGATAAGAAGCAGTTGTCAGAATAATTCAAAGAAAATTACTTTGAGTCTACAACATGGTTGCAACCCAGAGAGAGCAGAGTGCCTTGTGCAAGACTGAGGAAACTTATTTGGGAGCATTTGATTGTAGACCTCCTCAAACATAATTCTCTGCTGAAAAGAGATGATCAGCGCTGAAATCACAACATTACCAACAAGCGCTGACTCAGCCTTCCCCACCTATCTCCTTCCCAGTGCAGCCACTCCTTAACTCCCCATTACACACGTTCTGATGCCTCTGTACACAGGACAAGCTTGCTTGTACATGCATCCCTGCTCACCCTTTCTGCGGGCTGCAGTAGCAGGGCACTCAGCTCAGGGCATACTCCGAGGAAGAACGCTCCCAGGGGAGTTTGCAGCAGTTTCCCCCTCTCCAAGTGCATTCTCTTCAATATACCCCTTGTTAATGTTGCTATGACTTTCTTTTCCTTCTCATGCAGTGATATTGGTGCTGACTTTTGATGAGAAAAAAAGAGGTGTAGCCCGTGACGTTTATTTATTGAAGCAAATGCAACATTTTGGTAAATATTTTGGAGTTACAAAAAAGAATGCTAGGTCAGCTGCTTCTCCCAATCCTGAATGAGTTCTTAAATTTTTATGTGGTCAATTAAAGGAAATACTTGCCTTGAATCCACAACTGTATTTTTCCTTTTAGATATTCCAGACACTTCTGGTCTTCCATTAAAGTTAGTGTTAGCTCTTTATATAATTCATACAGTAGTCACAGGCACAAAAAAAAAGTTAATTTCTTAACTGTAGCTTTCCTCTTTTTATGTTTGCAATTTCAATTAACTGTTCTAAATAACTGACAACATGGAATATAAAACATTCCTGCAACAATGTAGGTCTAACAGCAATTACGTTGATTTACTCTGGACCATGTTAAGTTCAGGGAGTAGGATAAAGAGACAAGAGTTTAAAACTTCTTTCACACTGATGTAATAAATTCAGTACATTGCTTTAAAGTTAGGGCAAAATAGCTGGTAACTGAAAGTCAAAAAAACCCCTTGTTTTGTTTTCCACTGTGATAGAAAACAATAGATTATGGGAAAGTTCTTCAGAAGGTGATCAGAGGAAAAGTTCACCAGCATCTATCATGGACTGTGTCTCTGTGGCCTGCTGGGATAGGAGGGAGGGACATAAAGGTGTCAGCAGTTGAACTGATACGGTAAATCACAGTAGGGCTAGTAAAGCGCAATGGCAGCCTAGTGTAAATGCCTTCAGACTTCTATTTCTTCTCCGAGGTTGTACTCGGGACACGTCCCCTCTTTGTGACCTTATCTCTGGGGCAGTGGGTTGGGCACTGGTCTCTTCTCTTTAGTTTGTGAGGACTAATCCGTTTGCAGGTTAATAGAAGGTGAAAAGGACAATCACCAAGGAGCCACCAAAATAAACAAAGTAGTACCTTTGACTGCTTAAGGATTCTTGGTTTTCCTCAGCAGGATGCTCAGCCTATCTCCTTTCTCTCCTCCTAAATACTTTGATAATAGTCACATCTGCAAACTGTTGATTAAAAAAAAGCACTAACAATATGCAAAAGAGGAGAACTATAAGATGATTCCATAAATGTGGATTTGCCACTTTGCAGGCATGCAACTCATCTCTGTAAAATGTACTTTTCTGTGCACACCCCTGCGGTTGAAATTTTCAAATTTTTTCAAGAAACGCTGACTGACAATTAGTGCATTTCAGTGACCAACATGCTCTTAGTCCCAGTTAGAGGAAAGGTCCCCTCAGAAATGTCCCAAATCTAAGCTGTTTCATTTCATTTCATACAATGAGCAAAAAGGTCATGACATGCCATTACTTCAAACAAGATTAATGAACTTCTCTCTTTTAGCCACGAGATTTCTAATGCACATGCTGACTTGCTGCAGTGTTTTAGGCAGCATCATTAACATCAATAATATACATTTAATATAATGATACCAGGACCCAAAGAGTGCAGGACAAGAAGGATGACACCAGAGTGAAAACCACCTGTGTGTGAGGCAGCCAGGGCTGTAGTGTGGTGCTGGAGCAGTGGGGCTGTTTGTCTCACTGCTGGTTCCCCTTTGTTCCCACCCTATCTCCTTCTATTCTTGTCAAAGTTAAGGACAATTCACAAAAGAGGAGGCTATTGCCAGGTCAGGGAGCAGTTTCCGATTACTCTGTGGTCCCTAGGCTTTCAAGGGAAGCTTTGGAGAGAAGCAGGGTGTTTTATGAGTAGGTGTGTGATGGAGACTTTTAAGTAAGAGGGCAAAAACCCCAATCATATTCATGCAGGCTGGCACTACTCTAGCCAGCAGGGCAATATCCAGTCCCTTCCTTGCTTTCTCATGGGACGCAACCAGGTAGTTAATTCACAAGGGCTCAGATATAAAATAAATATTATTAGGTAAAGCACACCACACCCCCTTGTTTCTTTCTACCATCATTCCACTGAAAATTCAGATTCAGTCCTGAAAAGATGTTTGTTCTGCTGATATTTTACACAGAAAAGCAGTGTACTTCTTAGATACAGATACATTAAATTAATGCTGACCCTATACATCTAAAGCAGAAAAAACATCCCAAAACTAAGTTGTTGCTCTTCCCTCAAAATAGCAATTCCTGAAGGCAGCTGTTTCATTTAAAGCACAATTAAAAAAGATGAGACTTAACAAGCCTTGGTAGGAGTGTGCCTATGTGCAGCTTCTGAAATAGCCTCAGTTGTACCCAGACCACTGCTCCACACTGACACTGATCTGTTCAGCTTCCAACCACCTCAGGAAGTTACTGACCTTCCTCCTACTCAATAGAGGGCAAATGGGACTGACTGCATCTTTGCTACATTTATCTCTAGAGAGATCCTGTGAGGGGCCCTCAGCTCTGGAATTTATTCTCCCCTTTGCTTGAAAACAGCCTCCAACAATCTTTGACCTTCTGCATAAGCTGCGAGGCCCAAATCCAAGGATTTGCTCTGGGAGGGGCATAAGAAAGGTTGGCATTTGTGGGTGTGGTAGCAAAGCACTTTGTCTATAGCTGATTTAGTCCTGGGTTTATAATTTTCTCATGTTGTGGCATTTATCCTGTGCAGCAGCAGTACAGTAAAGTTAACCCATGAAATCTTAGGCTTTCCTCAATGTTCATAAATTGGGGAAAAGAAATGCATTGGAATCCACGAGCATATGAATGATTGTGTATTTGTGAACAAAATGACCTGGCAAATAAGTACATCATAAGTCACTTTTGCTAAAATGATCCTTCCAGCCTGGCAAATCACACAAGTTCCCTGTAGCTCTAGCAGCATACACAAGTGAAGCTGCGAGGTTGAAGCTGCTGATAAAGAGACAAACAAAACCTTAATTAACTGAGAATACTTACTATGTTGCCATGCCTATGTTGCAACTGAGAGGCAAGCTGTAAACACCCATTAAAACAGCACTATTATGTCCTACTACCAAAGTTCTCCTGTCTGTCACCTTTTAAATATTTAAATCTCAGATTCTTTAAAAGCTGTTTCCTCTGCTTTTACTCTTTGGATGTAAACAGATTTGTTAAATATTTTATTTCTAACCCACCCACGAAGCTACATTAATTTACATAACTTAATGAAGGCTGTATTATTCACTGAACATCTCATATAACATTTTTCATAAGACATTATTAAACAAGTGAAGCAAGCCAGTCTAGTAATGAGTCTTCTCTAAACTTGCTGCCAGTTACATTTCCTTTCTCCTAATCTATCACTCTAATGGTTGCAACTAGTAAACTTTTTGAATTTTTGCTGATAATCTGTATATGTTTTGCATTGCACGCTGGATGTATAACTTGACAGAGAATTTACAATACAAACCACCTGGCAAACAAAACTATCTGGATTAACAAATGCTATCCTAACCCACCTCGCTCTATTTTTGTTACAATAGAGAGGACAACTACATGTAACATAATACCTTTAAGCCATAAATAAATACACCTATTTGGGGCTGGAACATACCAGTGGTATGTCCCAAAGACAAGATTTGTGTCTGCCTTTTATAATTTCTAAAACTCTGCCAAAAGTCAATAGATTGAAGTTTGGTTTATGCAGATGTTCAGCAGGGCCTTGTAAAAGATCCTATACTCTTGCACAAGATCCTGTTAGACTGTTCTAGGAAAGACAGTATGCAATAATTTTAAGGTTAAGAAATTCAGCAATCAGTTACTTACATTTGGGCTACTTAATCTGTGTTTGGGACTATGTCAAAAGTAGTTGGATTTTCAGGGAGCCTAAGCCATGCTGCTCCTTTTGAGACTGCAAATTTTCAGAGTTTATACCTCGAAAATAAATTCCAATGCTTAAAAAAATAGAGATAGATCCAGGGTTCTAATGTTGTGCACATTGTTTTTTAATAGACTGAGATGTATTCTTTTATCAGCATCCACCCTGAAAACCTCTGCAGATGTGTAAAGTTAACAAAATACAGAACGGTCTGTTCTCAGAGATGACTAGATGCAAATTGGTAAAAAAAATATTAAAAACTTCCTATATCACTTAGGAAAGTACCACTTGAAAGTCAAGGATGAAGTCTTTATGTATTATTAAGTATTTTTCTTGGTACCTCTCCAAAGGTTATTCTAAATCACTGAACAGAATAAAATAAGAGAACATATGATGGATTCAAATGGGGTAGGAAGTAGGAAAACTTCCTTCTCAGCCTCTCGTCTTGCAAGGTCCAGAAAAAAAACTCCTGTAATAAAGACTAAAAAATAAAGTCTCAGAAAAGTAAGTTCAAAACCCTAGGCATATAAGGCTTCAAATTCTATTGTCCCTTGAATAGGTTCTTCCATGAACCAAAAATAAAAAAATCTTTTACAGCTCAACTGCCAAAAGCAGCACAAAAGTAACATGTCCTCATTTCCCAAGGACAAAATAAATAAATCTGATTAAATTATTCTTAATAATTTCCAGTGAGCTTCAGCTTTTTTGTTTCTTAGTCATACAACCATAACAAAATTTACTATTACCTGTTATGACCTTATCTGGAACTACTGTTGCCTTTCAATCAGGTATTGAGTTATCAAGTAGCATTCTTCAATGTCAGTTTACACCAATGTAATTCTTTAATGTCCTTTTTATTCAAGAGTAAATATAACTGTGTGTAGATAAGAACCACATATTTAGCATTGAACAGATACTTCAGAAATTCTAAGCTCCAGAGGTGCTACTGGCTGGCAGCAGCCTGTTGCTCATGTGTGTTAGGAGAAGTGTGGGTTCTAGTAACTCATCTTACCCTAGGGAAGCACAAGCATGCTACATATAAACCATGACCTTTTAGTCCAGGACCAAAGCATAGTACCTTCTAAATTGTGTGTGATTTTTCAAAGAGAGACCAAGTCAAATATTTTTTCCTTTAAATGACAGGTTAACCAAGAGAAGGAATATTAAATACTCCAAAAAGGCCTGGTTACAAAAATGCAGTGAGTGCTCCTCACCAAATCTGTCCCTTTTGTTTGTTTCAGCTTGTGAGCCTTGGAGCACCAGTCACTTACAGTAACACCTGGTAACACCAGTGAAATGAAAGTGAGAGCGTGGCTCTAGGAACTACCTGTCAGCAGCAGGGCAGGCTGGCGTGGCTGCTCCCTCTTCCTGCCTCCTCTGTGTTGATGCAGCACCCCAGCACAAACAACGCTGGTGGGGGAAGCTGGAACGAGGACCTGGTGTGCCTGAAAAACAATTAGCTTTTTGGTAGGCAATTTTTCAACAAAATCAATTCCTGGACCCAGCATAACGAGGGGTAGGGGCTGGGGGTGCAGCAGCCACAACCTCAGCATGTGCCCACCCCAGCCTCTGCTGAGCAGGCAAAGCCACACAGTCATACCACAGCTCACCTGAAACTGGTCTGCAGCCAGCATCTAAGCTGTCAAAATACAGCTGCATAGAGGAGATTAGCAGGGATTGTAAAACCTGCTCAAGAAGTTGGGCAAACATTTTAGCAATTAACCCACACAGAGCCCTGTTTTACTGTAGCTATGCTGCTACCATTTCTTGAGATGGCTTGTTTAAAGCTAGCTCCAGGATGCCTAAATTGCACAGCAGTGACAGACCATTTAACTACAGAAATAAATTATTATGGGGCAGTACCTAACATAGGCTATGTTGTCATGATTTACAGCAGCTGAGGATATGCCCCCAGATGTCCAGACAAAATCAAATGAAGTATATGATTTTTTCTTCTTCAAACATAAACGCCATGCAAACTTGACTCAAAATGAAAAATAAGACTTGCATGTATGACCTTAGACTTACACCATGAAAGTGTTTCTATTCTCCAGACAGCACTTAGATTCCTATTCTCTATAAAAATAAAATATAAATTAAAATAATAGTAGAAAGAGCATGCAAAAAGTTCCCACTTATAAAAGACTTCAATTAAAACCAAACATAACATTTAAAGAATATCAGCATCTGTTTGGATTTGCAGAATGTTGTAATGTTATGGGAGGAAATGTTAGCAAAGAATACCAAGACAAGAGTCTTGCTGTTCTCCAGACCACCTCCAAATCAGGATCAAGGTTTGCAATTTTCTGCTACTATACAGGTTATAAAAGGGTCTTAAACTGAGGTCATTCATCAAGTCCCTGAGAAACATAATGGTACAAGAGTTTGCATGGTAAAAAATATTTAAGATTTTAAACATTGCCAAGAAGACTCAGGCACAATCTAAATAGAATATATTTTGTATTTTAAAATTACAAAAAAAATTAATATGAAAAATTCTTGATAGTCATATATAGGTTGTATCTAAGGCCATTTGTTAGAAGCTTAGGTATTTAAAATGCTAGCTGGAAACTCATCAAATGTGTTATAGAAACACTCCTTTAAAAGAAATCCCAAATCTCATAGATGCTATTAAGCACCTGAAGCTATTTTGAGCAACTTAACTCCATACTTAATTTTGATCTTGGGAGAACATAATGAAAAACTGACTGTTTTCCAGAAGCAAACAAAAAATTAAATTAGTCTACATGGTGCTATAAGTGTTCATGACACTGAATTACATTGGTTTACTTTGTAGATGTTTATAGAGCCAGCCTATGTTGTTTGACTTTTGAGGGAAGACTAATAGGTGTAGTAAGCGGGGGTGGGCACAAAATCCCTTATGCTTAAGCCAAAATAGGGGTCATGCCTAGGGCATTTTATCTGCCCTGCTTACACACCCCTGGGGAATTGCATCTCAACAGTTGATTCTCTGTTAATCAATTCACATTAGTGCCTGCCTTTTAGTTTTCACTTTGCTGAATTCCAGGAAAGAAGTTCTTAAACCAAATGCATGCTCTCTCTCTGACCTAGCCAGAGCTGTTGCATTTCAAGAAGAAATCAGCAGATTTTATTTGTTCTACCAGCTGATAAGAGACACCTTCGTAAGTAAAGATTCATAGCCAGCAGACTCAACACAGAACAAGATCCAGTGGGGTCTGTTTACAGAGGTCAGCAGTAATATGGGAGGAAAGGACATTTATGGAATTTTTTCCCCAACCTATTTTCTCTAGCTACAGAGAAAAACTCATGTGACACATTCTTCTGTTTTCCTTTACTTTCTTACTTACTGTGGCTCAAAATGATGTGCCTGATTTGCATTGCTTTTGCACTTCCAGGGTGAAACTTAAAACAATTTACTGTTCGAAAGCAAGAACCACAGGTGAAGGGGGTAGAGGCAGGGGAGAGTTATGAGCACAGAAATAGCAAATACCTCATTCACAAAAGCAGATCTGACTTTACATCCAAACTCTTGAGCCCCATTCATTAAACCACTCTCTGGCAGACACACAGGTATTCATACAGAGGATCATCAAAAATAAACTTTATTATCAAACTTAAAATTCACACATTAAACATAAGATCTAGACACAAATAATACTGAAAACATTCTCAAACAATAGCCATTTCCAGTAACTTGGATCAGTAGCTAGTTACCATTGTTTTGAATGCTTTTAGAGTATTTCTTAATACATATACCATCCTGAAATGTCTTCAAATGCTTACCTGGCCAGCTTTCAATGAGATTTTTAAATAGGGGAAAACATATTTCTATAGAAATAACATTATCTAATTATGAATCAGAGACCCATAATTGTAGTGCTTGGGGGAAAAAATTTCATAGCCTTTTGAAATATTTAGACAACATAAATAACTATTGTACATTTACAAGTTTAAATATTTAAAGGTCTTTGTTACTATAAGAAGTTACTATGTACATATTAGTTGCTATATAGAAATCCAGTCACAGACAAGTGTTGAGCTCTCAGATTTGGCCACTGAAACCTATGAATTTTGTGGGGAGATTGTCCACAGGGTACACTATGGGGCCCGTTTTCATTGTAGGAGGTCCATTCAGCAGCTGCCAGTCACAGCTCCGAGCCAACTCCACTGTAAATATTTTTAGAAGGACTTTTGCAAACTCCTTGCCCACGCAGCTCCTCAAGCCCCCACCAAAAGGAATGAAACTGAACCTAGAGGAATCCTCTGGAGATGGAGACATGAAGCGATCCGGGTTAAATTCTTCCTTGTTGGTAAAGAGATCTGCCACATCGTGGGTATCACAGATACTGTAAATAACATTCCAACCTTTAGGGATCTGGTAACCCTATAAAAAGGAGAGAAAAGAGATTTGAAGCACCTTGCTGTGTTAAATAATGTGAAGTGACAGCACAGGACACATCAGTGCACCCCACCTGCCCTCCTGGCTTCCTGCAGGTCACTCTAAGGCAGACAGGCTACATGAGTGCACTAGTACTTTGCAGCTGCCCCAGGAGTTATGCCCAAGCCTCACTTACATTCAGCTCAAGGGTCTTGAGTGCAATTCGAAATCCTCCAGGAACAGGCGGGCTCAGCCTGAGAGTTTCTTTGATGACACAGCCTGTGTACTTCAGCTGCTCCAAGACCTCCATGTCCAGCTGCTTCTCTTGGTTGGAACTGCACAGTAACCCCTAGAAAGGAAGAGGCTGCCATGACATTCATGGAGCAGGTCGCCCCCTCAGTGAGTTGTATTTTCCTGCCACCCCTAAAAGCAGGGAACCACCTGGGTGAGAAGGTACCCTGTCAGGGACACCTGCTCTCAGGTACCTTCCCACTTCCCCTTTCTGTGGAATGGCTCTGGAGAAGACACACACCTTCACCTGCAGCTCCTTCCTCACTTTCTGCAGCACTTCGTGGTGGAGCCCTAGGAAGGCAATCAGCGACGTGGCAGCACTAGCAGTGGTTTCATGGCCCCCAAACAGCAGCTCTGTGGCAGACTCCTTCAGCTCCTTACACAAAGGATAAAAGAGGGATAAACCGGGCCCTGAACACAGTATCTCCATCAGGCCCGCTCTACTACTGCAATGCTGTGCACTGCTCCCAAATTGGAGCAGACACCCAGGGGCCAGGATGGGGATGGTCAGTGGTACTTATGCTCCCTGTGGACATATCTTCCCATCCTGCCCACTTGCATGGACATCCTTCCCATGCCTGCCCACTTGCAGCCTCTACACACCAGCACTCGGCACAAGCTGGTTCCTTTCATGGGGAGATACAACATCTCCTGATCTCTCTTTTTTATCCAAAAGGTAAGGCTGATGCCAACAAAGGGACTAGGGGAAAGGGATAGAGCCAACTCTAGAAAACATTACCTGCATGTTGAGCTGCTCCCCATTGCCCTGTGTGTATTCCATCAACAGCTGCAGTGCATCTTTGTAGCCGCTTTCAGGCTCCTTGCGGGCCATCTTGGCACGGATGTTCTCCTCGATCTTGGCATGGATGATGTTGCGTGCCCGCAAGCCCTGATCAAGCAGCAGGGAGATTACCGTGGAATTTGGGCTGCTCTGCCATCCCTCCCACCCGTTCCCCACTGCCCCAGCTGCAGGGTCACCTCTCTCCTCCTGGCACACCGTGAGCCTTACCCGGTAGAGCCCACTGAACGGCACGTCGATGGGGAGGGAAAAGAGATTGCGGATCATCTCCTCGAAGGCCTCCACCAGCTCCTGCTCGCCGTCGGGGCTGGCCTGGCGGGGCTGGAAACCCAGCAGGATCCTCATGGCAATACGAAACATGAGGCGCTTCACCTCAGGGTACACCAGCAGGCAGGGCCCGGCGGCCCCCAGCCATCGCGCCAGGCAGGCGCTCACCTCCTCCTGGATGACGGGCACGTAGTGCTGCAGGGCGTCCCGGGAAAAGGCTCTCATGATCACCTGCCCGGGGGGACGAGGAGGAACGGGACACAGGCTCAGCCGCCGCGCCCAGGGCGACCGCGCCCGCTCCCCGCCCGCCGTCGGGCCGTACCTTTTTGCGGTGCTTGTGCTGCCCGTTGTGCAGGTTGGAGAGGCAGCCCGAGCCCAGGATGGTGCGCACCGAGGCGGGCCACTGCACGGAGACGAGCCGGTGCTCGCCCAGCAGGATATGCCGCACGTTCTCGGCACCCATCACCCGCACCGTGGGCCGCCCAAAGAGGTGAGTCTTGTAGATGAAGCCGTATTTCCTGCGCTTCATCTGTAGGAATTTCCGCCTCTGGACAGGGGAAGAGTGAGCGGAATGATAAAATAAATTTTAAAGGGGAGGAGAGGAAGAGGTAGGAAGAGCAGCTTTTTCCCACCTGGGTACGGGAGCCTGGCAAAGTTGCCGCTCATCTCCCTCCCTGGCAGCCAGAGAAGCAGCCGGGGCACCTCTCCGCCCCCCGCGGCATCGCCTCGCCTTACCTGCAGCACCAGCTGCAGCGTCTCACCGAAGAAGGGGAGCCCCATGGTGCCCGGGGGCAGAGGGAGCGGGCAGCTGGGGTCGCGGCTGCTCACGCAGTACAAGTCCCAGAGCTTGACGGCAGCCAGAAAGAGCAGCAGAGGCAGCAAGAAGGTACACAGGGCGCTGGCAACCAGGACAGAGAAGCCCATGACTGGGCAGCGAGTCCCGCCCGGCCCCCTGGGAGCTCCGAGTGAGCGGGCCGGGCTCGCCGCGGGCTGCCTTTTATACCCTTCCCAGGTTGCTGCCCACCCTACCTTGGTCCGATAAATTAGTTCACCCAAAGTTCATCTTTAATTGCGGATTGCGGCCTGGCTCCTCCCCCCTAAATCTTTAACTATTTGCTTTGCGTGGTGCATCCTGCCTGCCGCAGACCGCTGTCGGGGAAGGAAAGGTGCTGCCAGGAGCGCTGCCCCTGCACCGCTCGGCGAGTGGGCTGCGGGACACCGCTGACAGCCGGCAGCAGTCGCCGCCTCCTCCTCGGATTTATCGCTGATGCTCGCTAGAGACCAGCAGCTGCGCCGAGAAATGTCCCGCACCAGCGCCCGGGGGTAGGTGTCTCCGGGCAGCCGGACCCCCGGGCGCTGCTCGGCCGGCGCCGATGCTCTCTGCGAGCTGCGGAGCTCNGCGGCAGCCCCTCGGGCAGAGCCGCAGCTGTGCCGCCGCATCGGCGGGGGAGCCTCCGCTGTCCCCTGGTTCACCTCGAAAGGCTCGGCTTGTATTTCTGCCGGCCGCGGAGGAAGGAGCCGCCGGCAGCCGTCCGTCTCAGCCTCCCGATGCAGGTTCAAGCGCGGGTCACCGAGGGAAAGGGAGGTGAGCGCGGAAAGGAAACACCAAACCCGCCGTGCCCAGCTCCTCTCCCCGCGATCCACTGCCCAGCCTCGCCTGAGGCTCCCTAGCATCCCGTCGGGGCTGCCGCCGTCGGGAAGGGGCGCTCGGCAGCGGCCGGGACCCCGCCTGCAGGCGCGGAAGGGCCGGCACCGGGGGCTGCTCCCCGGGCGGTACCGGGGCTCCCGGCGGGGCTGGGCAGGCTGTGCCCACCGGGGCTGCCGCCGCGCCCCGGCACAGGAGCCGCTGGGAATGGGGCGCCCGGCGCGCATCCCGGCTGCGGGGCCGCGGAGCGCCCCGACGGGCATGGCTGCTGCCAATAAACTATCGCGCTCGTTTGTTTTTGTTTTTCTTTTTCCCATCTCTTCCCTCTCTGTTACTTTTGCTTTATTGCTCCCAGACAAGCTCAATAAACGCTGGAAGTTTTGTGTGCGTGTCTGTCTATGGGAGAGGAAAATGTCACTTTTAATTATTACTTTTCTAACAATCAGCGCATCACACGGGACTCTCCCTCCTCTTACGATGCCCAGCGGGAGCGGGGCTGCCCGGCTCCGCAGCCCCTTGCCCAAGAGGTACCCCCAGAGGGCACTGCCCGGGCCCCGGGAGCCGCAGCCCCTCGGGGTGCTCCGCGGGGCCCGGCCGGGAGCGGCGGCCGCGCCCTGACCCGGCGCTCTCCCCTTGCCGGGCGCTGACCTGCTTGTGACCTACAACACGGACCGTGACATCTGCGTGAACCCGGCCGGCAACCGCGCCAAGTTCACTGTCTATCAAAATAACGAGATACGGTGGCCTGAGCACCGATAATTGCCACAGGAAGGCTTTATTATCTCCCCAGCTGTGTATTCCCCGGCCACCGGCTTGAAAAGAATCAAATGGTAAAGAGTGAAAGAGATAATTAAAAACATCTTGGAAGGGGGTCAAGAAATTAACAGCCTAATATGAACAAACTTTGATTACAAGTAACAATTATTACACTTCATTTGTAAATGCTCGTGTTTATCTGCAAACAAAATCAGTTTCAAGTCTTTTTTTTTTTTTAACTAGATTCATGTTACATTTTTCAGCGGGTGGCTACAGGGCTCGTTAGTGCTCGGGGTAATTTTTAAGTGTGCTGCTGGAGGAGCCCCGACCCTGCTGCACGGGGTGCTGGGCTCTACAGGCCCAGCCCTGCCTGCAGTGGGACCCTGAATCGCTCGCCGTCTCAGCCAGTCAGTAGCTCCTGTTAATTAAAGTTACTCATTGCCACTTGCACCCACCATCTACTGACTTCACCTCAAAAGATAGGGCAGAGGCTTCGGTTCACTATAGAGTCGAAGGTTCACTAAGTGCTGCCAACAGCACCCAGCTCCGGCCTGCAGTTCAACCTCTTCCAGATTTGACCTGTCACATTTGGGAGCCGCGTTTCTGCCCCTGGTAGCATGGTGATGACTGCACAGCCCTCAGACAGCCGAGGGCAGCACACACTCTGCTGCAGTGCCCCAGCACAGACAGTCAAGGGGGATTGGCTGGGTGAGGTCATTTGTAGGCTGGCACTGAAACAGGATGATAACAAGGTTTCATGAGACTGGAGAGTTCCCAGGGCCTTTCCAAAGGGGACACGGTCTTCATGCCACGTTTCAGCCCTCACAGGTCAAGCTGGTGCTTCATACAGAGCACACCACACCACTAGGCATGGGATGTTCCGGAGGGAAAAGGCAGACTATTTTCCCTGCTGCATCCACACAGGATACATGACAGCGGGGACCAAATGGGAAGCTGAAAGAAGCTTATAGACATGTTGTGGATCAAAGACCTGGGTCCAGCTCTGTTGTCAATACACAAGCAACAGACTCACCTCATTTTACATGGGAGCGAAATAGCCCGTGGTGGTACTCAAAAGCCATCTAGAAATGTGCCCTCAGAACCCAAGCTGGGTCCACCCATGGATGGACCCAGTGCTGCTGCCCTGGCACTTTCCCTGGCAGAGCTAGGCTGGCAGAGGTGACACGGTCAGTCTGGCCAGCCTGCCACCACAGGGCCTGTGTCACTTTGCACGTGTCCCCTCTGCAATGTGAACAGCATCATCAGGCACAAGGGACTTTCTACCACAAATCAGACATTTTTAGAAGTGCCCATTTTCGAAATGTTTGCTCCCCAAAGCCCTCCCCCTGCTTCGGTCTGATCCTGTGGGTGGGGAGCACATGCTGTGGGGACCCCAGAGTGGAGCTTCATGGCAGACCCCAAGCAGCAGCACAGTGCTCAAGCACAACATACACAGCTATTACTACTGGGTGAACAAGAGATATCCTCTTTGTGCCAGCTCTAATGCAAAGTGCAGGAATGAGATTAAATATTTACAATAAAAACCACTTTACACCCTATTATTCTAGCTAGAGCTGATGCCATGAATCAGACAGCTCTGGCTTGTGTTTTCCTGCAGAGCCCCCCATCTTCTTTCTTTTTACATCTAAAAAGCTACAGTGTAAAGGGTGCTCATCCTGCTTCTCCTGTAACATACCCCCAGGAGATAACCCTGGGACAGAAATGCTCCAGGAGCCCTAGCTGCGGATCTGGGATTTTTGCTCCCCACCCCTGGTGGCTGGAGATCTGTGTGGGGCAGGGGCTAGCTGAGCTGCCATGGCTTATGCTCCCTGCCAGCAGCTTCAGCGGGTTTTGCCCCCAGGCTGGGGCTGAGGTTCACCCTGGTGCTCAGGAGTGGGACCCTGCAAGACTCTCCCTACCAGCCTGTACATCTGGAGGAGAAAAAAGAAAGACCTTTAGGGTTTTGCTCTGCAGTGACCCAGTGCCATACCCAGCCTGGGGCAGCGGAGACCTTACCCCAGCAGCTGTGCGGGAACATCAGCTGCAGGGCTGAGGGGAGCAGCGTATCCCTGGCTCAGGCCTCACTGCCATGGCCAGGCTACAAGGGGTGGAAGTAGAGCTGGAGCCCGTCATCAACGGGGTGCACGATGGGCACGGTCTGCATGGCAGGGTAGTCAGGGGTGGCCAGCTCCCAGCGGGCTGTGCTGACCAGCTCAATGGCCAGCAGCTTGAGGATGGCCTGCGCCAGCTCCTTCCCGATGCAGCTCCGTGCCCCACCACCAAAGGGGATGTAGTGGAACCGGCCTGCAGCCTCCGTCCGGGTGGCACCAAAGCGGTCTGGGTCAAAGCTGCTGGGTGGGCTCTGGTAGACAGCAGCTGTCTCATGTGTGTCACGGATGCTGTACATGACACTCCAGCCTTTGGGAATTTGGTAGCCCTGGGGAGAGAAAAGGGGAGGAGAGGAGTGTTACATACCTGTGCTAGTGAGGGTGAGCAGAGAGTGCCTAGGGACAGCCCCACCAGATTGCCCACCTGCTCTGTAGCTCCCTTTCTCCCCAGCTGGGACCCACAGAGGTTACTGGGTGCCTCCTCCCCCTGAACTACACTGCCAGGCACCACCACTGTGCTGGACACAGGGTGCTTGCACTCAGTGACAACAGGCAGCAGTTCCCTAAGCAGCCTGCCAGAGTATGGGGCACTTACATCGAGCTCAAAAGTCTGCAGTGCTGTTCTGTAGCCTCCAGAGACTGGGGGCAGCACCCGCAGCACCTCCTTAATCACACAGTCCAGGTAGTGCAGGCGGCTCAGCTTCTCCAGGCTGATGACCGAGGCGCAGTGACAGCTCTGCCCTGATGGTGCCTGGGGCTGGGGGCCAGTGCAGAGGCTGCTCCTGGAAAGGGTGGGTTCCAGCAGGGCACTGGCCTGGAGGGAACTTTTCTCCACTGGGGCCAGGGGCTGGCTCTGGTCCTTGTGAACATCTTTGGCTGTGGAGTGGAAAAGTGGTTTCTCTCTGTCCCTGCTCTGGATGGTCAGGGTGTCCGGGTAGGGTCCGGCAGGGCAGCACTCACACTGCTGGTACAGCTCATGGGACATCAGCTCCTGCCTTATTTTTTCAATCACTGAGGGGTGCTTCAGTAGCAGGAGGATCAGAGAGGTGCTGGCACTAGCCGTGGTGAAAAAAGCAGCAAATATGAGCTCAATTGCTGACTCCTGGGAGAGGAATGAAAGTGACAAGTTTGAATGCCATTTTAAATTGATTGTGATTTAGACTGTTCTTACCTTTTCCAGATTTTGTTCCTGTGCAGAGGGCCCTCGCCTCATCTCTGCTCTCCACAAACCTGCACCCATTCTGGGTTGGCAGGGAACAAACCATTTTCTATGAACTGGACATCCACTTGCCAAGTGACTGATGCAGAAACACAGCTGAATACACATCACCTCCAATCTGAGGTGATCTGAGGCAATCATCTCCAAACCCTTCTGAGCTTTTCTACCAAGATTTACCAAGTTTAAAGCAGCATTTTAACATGCATTATAGCACACTGAGGGAAGTCCATTTCAAGCATTATACTTTTTATCTTTGTCTGCCAATTCTCTTTTGCATCCAGCTTCTACTTTTCTGCCCAGGCAGTGGATATGAGTGTGTTTACGCATAAAGTCTAGATGTTCTTGCAGCTAAAATGGGTTGCATTTGATCCATCTCCAATTATAATTGACCATTTGCATATCTGGGAGGGGACTTAAGCCAAGAGTTGAAAGCAGAAAGACCTCTCTGCTATAGCAGGTCATCCTGGGAAGCGCTGTAGCTGGCAGGGAGCACACATCAGGCAAAGGACTTGCTTGCTTTTCAAGCTATACAGCCTGAAGTACAGTCCCTGAGAGCTCTGCAGATGTATCCATAACAAGTTAGGAAGTTAACCAGCTCAGATAGGTGGACCATGGCACAGTCAATCTGCAATACGTGCCTTGTCCCAGTTCAAGGATCCCCACGCAGCCTCCCTGTCTTTGCTGGACTGACTGCAGGGTCTATATGGCACAGCACATACCAGGTTGCTGTGGGCTGCTTGCAGCACACTCTAATCAACTTTTGCAAATAGTTTTCCAAAAGTTAAGGATTGCCCAGAGCTGGGCCATGGCATGTCACGTCTCTGATGGTAAAGGTAGTGCAAACCTGCACCATCTAAAGGTGCCAGCAGCTCTGTAGCACAGGACTGGGAGCACCAAGGCCAGAGGCAAAGCCAGAGAGAGGAGTCCCAGGAGCTGCCACCTGGAAGGACTGGGACCTGGCTGGCACTACAGAGCACTAATTGCTCCAGTCCAGGGGCAAAGCAGAGCAAAATTGCCCAGGGACACAGAGTAGTTTCCTTTCACACAACCAGTTCTGAAGAGGTGAAGCCACAAACACAGAGAAGGACACCTGAAGTCTGACGGTACTTGGACCCAAGTCTGATAAGGTCAAAGATAATGTAACAAGGATGACTCTTTGCTACCATACCCACTGCCATATATTGGCTGGACTAGATGCTTTTGCCAAAGTGCAGCTCTCAAGGGCATCTTTCAGCTGAAATAAAACCTCTGGAATAACAGATCCCTGTCGACCCCTATCACATCTCCTGCAGGCATTAGCAGAAATTTTTACATTCACAGGGTAGCAGACTCAGATGAAAAGAAACCCCTCAGTTCCACCACTTGCAATTAAACCCCAAGACATTTCAATAGCATGCAAGGAATTTAGGGCAAGCTCTGCAATTTGAAATAACAGCCCTTATGACTCTCTGCATCAATCTCTGACAGTGCTACTGCAGAAGTTGTGACAGTGAGCCACTGACTTTCCCTCCCTGCTTCTACAAGGCCAATATAACCAGTGCCTGAAAGGCAGCATCTTCCCAAGCTTCACATTGTCCTTGTGCTACAGCCCAACTCCCTGTCCTTGAGAGCAGGACAAGGCAGCATTACAGTTCTACCCATCCAGCCAGTGACAGCACTGTTATGTAGAATGGGGATTTTTTTTAATCTTCCCAAGGTTTAAAATATTTTAAAACCGTACTTTTCGCAAAGCAATATCTTTTTAATCACGTTTACATTTCAAAGGTCCTGATGAGTTCATGTCAGCAGTGCAAATCACTGTGTATTTAGGAAAACTTCTGGAAAAACTGTCCTTTCAAATTATTTGAACAAAAAGCAAATCAGCAACTCGTGTGTGCCAGTGTTTGGAGGGTCTCTCAAAGACAGATACATCCACAACTCTGAGACAGCTTTGGACTTTCATCCAATTACACCATTTCATGGAATGAGAGCTCTACTACTGTTTTATTAGGGTGAATATTGTCATAATTGCAAGCAGAAGCAGTCTGGGTTGCAAATAATTTTGTTAAATACAGACAAGATAGAAATTTACCTCTAAAGGTGCAGGACGGAATATTAATATACTATAATATGAATCAGCTGGCTTCAGGTCACTGTCATGTCACTCCACGTTACATTTAGTATCCCCTTATTCCATTTGTGGTCAGAGCCAGGGACATGATGAGAGATTGTGAAATTATTCTTTTGTAATATTCATGTGAATACTAATAGAGATTCATCTTAATCAATCACATTTTGAATATGTCACTTATTTTAAAAATTACATTACAATAAAAGCATTCTATTATAATAAATAATGCTAATGAAATTACTTCATGAATATATGCTGGTTTTAGTTATACCTAGTAGTAGCTCAAAGTTTTTCAAATATTTTAGATTTAGAGATTACATTTTTACAAAATATTTATAAAACATTGATCTTTAGACAGTTTTCCTTAAATACCTAAGTAAGCAGTAAAACTGCCGTTCAACTATATCTAAATACTTTTAAATCATATTCAGGTGCTGCGCCTAAGCAAAACTGCTTCAAAACTTCCTATATAAATGCAGTGTGATCTGTCATTCACTGATACCAAGTGACTTGGAACTGAATGACGCAGTACTAATTACAATTTTTTTCCCAAGATCTTTGGCAAAATACTTTTCACATTCACTTGGTGGTTTAGGCTCATTAAGGAGTACTGGGTTCATCCCTAAGTCACAGTCATGCATCATATTGCATCATAGCAATCCACAGGCTACATGATCTGATTAATGATGAGGTGATAGGGAATGACCCGGAATCCACCATTCCATCCCTGGACCCATTTTGATATATCATCTCAGGGATTTCTGGGCCCACAGTCCTGTGGAGTCCAGTGACATGATCTACACACTGTGCTGTGTCAGGTGCTGGGATATGTCTGGGCAGCACACAAGTAGCTCTAAATATTTCCAAGATAGTGTCTTGGAGGTTTCTGAGTTCAGATGTACAGAGCCTTAGCACAGCCATATAACCCTACCAGTATCCTGTGTCAGGTTAAAGGCTGGTGGCCATGAAGAGGAAGAGTAGACAGGGCATTTATTCCCTTTTTAAATACCAGCTCTCTTCTAATGCAAAGAGACACAATTCTACAAGACCATAACAGCATGCCAAGTCCAGGCTTCCTCACTTGCACAGGAGCTAGTGTCCTCACAGTTGGTAAGAGGAGGACAGGAGCCAGTAGCTGGTGGTGGGTCCCCAAAAAACCCTCCTCCTGCCCCTCAGCCTACGTCTCTCAAACAGCCACCAAGTCAGAAGGGACACTACAAAGTGGAGGTTCTCCTTACCTTTAGCTCCTGCATGGTGAATTCTCTGCCATGCTCCTTGGCACTGTTGATTATGAAATCCAGAGCATCACTGTGATCTTCTGGGTTGTTTCTCTGCAGTTTTTCCTGTATAGCCTTCTCCATAAACTCATGTAACATGTCCCGTGCTTTTATTCCCTGTGAGAGGCAGACACAGTTCAGGAGAACCTTAGGAACTGACCCCCTCTCCAGAAAGACCAGGAGAACCCAAGTGTAACAATCCTTAATCCCAGGATCTGTAACACCACAATTTATTATGTTGCCGAGCCCCAGAGTCTTGCAAGAGGCAGCAGTTTGGGATGAACTGCTGCACACTCTGTTGCCTTGCTGTCGTGAATCAAATGTAAGTTACGAGAAACTCCAAGAGGAAAAGACGCGGCAGTAAACCTGTGGTACCCAGTTCGGAGGCATCTGCACTGAGAAAACCCATAGTTATGTTAGGTCCAAGAGAAGCTGATCAAAAGGGACAAGAAAAGGTAATTTAATAAAACTGAGTCCAGACAGCAAGGCATATCTGAGACAGGAACCAATCAGTGGCTTTAACAAGGCATGGGGGACAAAGATACATTAATCTCAGCTAGCTCATCTTCAGTTGTGTTGCATTCTGGCGCAGCAAAACTTTCATGTAAGATCTCAACAAGTCAAGTGATCAGCAATCTCTTTGCAAAGTGGGATGGATGAATGGATAGATGGAGTCATAGAGTGTGTGGCTCTCTATCAAGATGCCTCCTGCAAAAGCCAGAAGGACCAGAGATTTGGAATGAAAAACAGCCATGACCAGATGCTGGGAAGATACAAAGGCTTAGCTTTGAGGTGGGAAGGACTGGACAAAGTAAACGGGGCAGGGAGCAAAGGGAAAGACAAGGGGACCTAAATGCAAGTTGAAGATGTTGGTCTGGGGCCAGTCAGGCTATGGCTGACCTGAGAGAGAGCAGGGAGGGATAGGATGGGAGAGGTGAAAGCTCACACTGGCGACAACCTGCAAAGGGAAACTGGACAGGGAAAACAAGAGCTTTGAATTGTGAAGAGCAGCACGGAGGCTGGGCGTGAACTGGGACTGGCTGGGTAAGGTGATCCAATGGGGCAGAGCTCACAGTGGAAATAAGAGATGAGGAAAGACCTGCTAAAGTGGGCAGGAGGCTTCAGCTGTGGAAAGTGTGGAAAACGCAAAGCCATAGGAGGCAGGAATGTGAGCGGAAGGGTGGTACACAGGACCAATACCCAGAGCAGGAGTGTGAGGACGCAGGCAAAGATGGGCAGAGCAGAAGGGAAGAAACTGCAGGTTGAAAGAAGTGGAGAAGACTGTCTGCCATGTTCCTCTCCCTGGGTTGTCTCTGTGCTGCTGGGCTACAAGGGACTGAGTACCATAAGACAGTCCCAAGTCCTCATCCTGCCTGAGTTGCACAGGGAGTGCTAAAGTGAAGTGCGCTGTGCCTGTCTTTGTGCTCATGCCCACAGACCCCTCTGCCATGGGCTGACATGAGTCCAGGTGGGATGAGATAGGACAGGCCAAGACATTATGAATGAACAACATTGCCAGGGGCAACACATGAGATGAAGGAGAAGAGTAACCCTGCACTGTACAATGAAGCTGGAGCCAGCGCCCAAAGGTGCTGGAAGCCAACCAGGAGCAGGTAGGAAGTGCAGAGAAAAAGAAAAGCAAGCCCTCAGACCTGGAATGGGATGCTGCAGATGTCCTGGCCCATTGGAAATGCCCCTTGGCGGGCCTGGGGACAGGGGCTCTTGCCCCCAGGCAGAGGGAATGGGACAGGCAGCAGTACCTTGCGCAGCCCACTGAAGGGTATGTTGAGGGGCAGGGAGAAGAGGTTCTCCACCAGTTGTTCAAAAGTTTTGGCCAGATCCTTGAACTGCTTTTCCTCCAGGCGGAGCCCCAGCAGAATCTGAGCTGCAATGCGGAAAGTTAAGGTTTTAGCGGAGGAATAAACTGCAATGGAGCCCGGCTCCATGCACCAGCCCCGCAGCTCCCAGCTCACAACCTTCTGGATCCGCGGCAGGTAGGTCTCCAGAGCGGCACGGCTGAAGACTCTGGCCAGGATCTAGGAGGAGAATGGGGGAAGAGAGGCAGGTAGTTAAAGCAGGGGGAGCACACATGGCACTGAGGCCCAGGCCCGGGCAGGAGGTGCCGCCGGGGCTGTGTGCCCTGTCGGGGTGGCTGCGAGGCTCACCTTGCGGCGCTGGCGGTGCAGCTCACCCGCGGAGCCGAGCAGGGTGTGGGAACCCAGGATGATATGGGTGCTCTGGGGCCACTGCGTGCTGACAAGCGTGTGCTCTCCCAGCAGGATCTTGCGGATGTTCTCAGCGCCCGTCACCCGCACCACCGGCCGGCCCAAGAGGTGGGTCTTGAAGACGTTTCCGTATCTCTCCCGACGGGAGCTGTGGAAGCGGGAGCCCTGGGGACGAGCTGCGGGTCAGCCCGTGGCTCTCACCAGCCCCTTCCCACCTCGCCCCTGTCCCCCGGCGCCTCACCTGGAGCAGCCAGTGCAGAGTCTCCCCGAAAAAGGGCCAGCCCATGGAGCCGTCGGGCAGGGGCAGGGCGCTGGCGCGGTCCCGGCTGAGGCTCCAGCGCAACGCCCACAGGTGCCGGCACAGNCGGCGGCAGGACGGCTGCCCTGGGAGCCGGGTGCGCCCCCCGCCCGCTCCCGGCGCCCCCTCGGGCCGGCCCTCCCCGCCGTCCGGCGAAGGTGGCGAGTCCCGTCCCGGGCTCCCCATGCCGGGGAGCGCCCCAGTGCCGCTCCGCAGGGCCCGCCGGCCCGGCTGCCCCCGCACTGCAGCGCCGTCGGGGCGATCCCGCAGTGCCCCCGACCCGCACCCCCGACCGCCTTCCCCGGGGGGGAATCGCCCGTGAGACGGGACCTGCACAGGTCCTGCGAAACCGGCTCTGAGGTGCGTGCCAGTGTGCGCAATTAAACAGGCATATGGGCGAGGTTTATATTACTGTATTTAGACCGTCAATAACTTAAAAATACAGCAAAAATGTACATTATTTTTACACGTTCCATTTGGTTTGTATTTGTTAGACATTCTCTTAGNCCTGGGGCCAGGGGCGCCCGGCCGGCCTCCTCCCGCGGCGGCTGTCTGTCTGTCTGTCTGTCACACGGGGCGGCTCGGCTACGGCGGCGGGCGCTGCCGGCTGCTGCCCGCCCGGCCCCGCTCGCCTCCTGCTGCCGGTTCGCCCCTCGGCCACATTTATATAGATATTGGCCACTTACTCCCGATCCACCTTCGGAGATGACGTATCCGCTGCATATTTAAGCGGCGCGGCCAAGTGCGGTGATTGGNATCGCCCGTGAGACGGGACCTGCACAGGTCCTGCGAAACCGGCTCTGAGGTGCGTGCCAGTGTGCGCAATTAAACAGGCATATGGGCGAGGTTTATATTACTGTATTTAGACCGTCAATAACTTAAAAATACAGCAAAAATGTACATTATTTTTACACGTTCCATTTGGTTTGTATTTGTTAGACATTCTCTTAGAGTCTAAAATAGCCAGGAGGGGACAGTGCAAAGAGACCGGTGGTGGGACAAAATGCTAATCGCTGGGATGGGGCTGGCGGTATAAAGCGCATACTGACAAACAGATGCGGCACGAAACCAACAGCGGCAAACCTATTCCTTACTGCAACCTGGGGAAAAGAACCCGCGATCTTACGAAATAGAAATAGTAACCCTGAGGAACAAAACCAAAACGAAACAAAAGGTCACATTATAAAGAACTCAAATGGTTATTTACATTCACAACCTCAAGATTAAACCCTTTTGGAGAACAAAGCCTAGAAGTCCTAACGCTAAATAGATATCAAGTCTAGTTGTCAGGTAGTTTTCAAAGGTACTAAAAATCAAAGACTTTTTCATACCTCCAGACTACAAAATCTGATATACAAAATTATGTCCAATCACTTTAAGGCTAATATACATTTAACGCAGGAAAACAATAGGCAGCATCTGAAACACAAGTATCTCAATGCTTAAAAACTTTAAATTAGGATTCAACCAGAAAACAGCAACTAAGGGATCATTTCTCAAATAACTCCTACCCAGAGCAAAATTTTGAACACCATATCTGCAGATATTTAAATAATGTATTTACAGTTCAGCTGTTCCATGTACAACACAATTGCGCTGGTTTTTATTGTACAGTCTCATTTGTTACCATTTGTTTACAATATACAAAATAGTATTCGATCCATTAAAAACACGTACAAATAATTGTTTGTTGAAGACTCCATGTACAATTCATCTACTGCATTTTTCCTGTACTTGGTCAAACATTTGTATCGCTGTTTGCTTAGTAGAAATAGTGTCTAAGAAACACCTCTTGGTATGATGAGATATTGTTGATTTAAGAGGCCTATGTGTGCTGGGACATACCATTCACCAAACTCCTAAGTTGCTTTACTACAGTCTCTATTAGCTTCTGCTTGTCACGATCATTCTTTCTGAATTGAGCAAAAATGTTGTTCTTTTTGCTGGAGTCTTTCATTCTAGAGAAATAAAAAAGCAAATTACACAAACACATTAGAAACATAATTTGAAAAGGAAAAATCCGACCATGGAAATAGGTTTACCGTTGTTCCTCTTTTTATCTATCTACTAATAAGAACTACAAAACCTGTTATCTCTGTGTTCTTAAATTAAACTTCTGCAATGCAGAACTCGTTTTAACAAATATTACTTCACAAATAACCCGTAAGTATCATGCAAATACCCCTTCGGCAGGACCCTGGCACTACCCATTGCCACAGGAGAGAATCAGATCAGGGAACCCGTTAATATCATCTGCTTCCATGGTAAATTCACACGCGGCGAACGGGCGGGTTCTGCTCACCGTTAGCAAGGGGCATCTTTATCGCCGATTTCCAGTGCTAATGGATTTAAAACGAAATTCGGGAAACTAAATAAGTAAAAGAACCAATATTTTGTAACAATGTAGGCGATACATACCCTCTGTGAACTCTGCAAAAGACATATTCGTCACAGGCGGGAGAGGAGAGAAAACACAGTTAGAAAGCGTCTTTAAACCGCAGTGTGTCCTGGCGCGGGTTTTACCAGCAGGTTGGTACCGGGCTGACAGCAACGCGCCCTCCTCACCCTCCCCTCCCAGCCCACCTTCCAGGCTCGCAGCCCCACCACGGCCAAACCCCACGCCTTCCCCTTCCCTACAGCAGCAATTCGGGCAACAGCGGGCTTCGGCACCGGGGCGCTGCCGCCGGGCTCCAGCCGCCGCCGCCCCGGCAGGGAGGGGGCTCCAGCTCCAGCCCCGGCTTCAGCCCAACCCCAGCCCCAGCTCCAACCACAGCCCCAGCCCCAGCTCCGGCTCCAGCCCCAACCCCAGTTCCAGTTCCAGCCCCAGCCCTGGCTCCAGCCCCAGCTCCAACCACAGCTCCAACCACAGCCCCAGCTCCGGCTCCCGCCCCAGCTCCAGCCCCGGCTCCAGCCCCGTGCCGGCCGCTCCGGCCCCTGCACTTACTTCTCCAGGAGCGTGAGGGCCGTGCTGGGGTTGACCCGCAGGTACTTGGAGGTGGCCTGCCCGTAGTCAGCCAGGTAGGTGGACCAGTCCCACACCATGAAGAGGTCCAGGAGCTGCGGAGGGAGAGGCGGGTGAGGGAGCTCGGGCGGCTCCGCGGAGAGGAAGCCAGCCGCCCCTCGCCGAGCCCAGCCGACACCCCTCCTTCACCTGCCCATTTCTTTCTTTAGTGCCTCTCGCCTCCCTCCGAGCGCAGGGAGGCGGCTGTGCAGGTTTGGCCCTAGGAGGGGATACTAATGGCTTCACACTTTGGTGTTTGGGAGCTTGCTTTAATGTGGGGAGCAAGACGGGAATGCTCGTGTCTGCTGCTCCTCACAGTAATTTAAACCAGAGGCTCAGGTAGTCTCAACTAAGTGAATTAAACGCCTCCCGCTGCACTCTCCATTGTGACTGATCCCCAAAACTCAGTGTCAAGCCCCGGGCACACTTCTGGCCCAAAAAAACCCAAACACTTTAGTGGAGGAACAAAAAGCCTCCAAGCGCGGTCCTACGCCTGGCCGCAGTTTCAAATCAGGCCTTTGGCTCACGATCTCAGAGCCGCTGTTCAGCAGAACAGCCTGCTTTTACAATGAGACACAACGCTGAACCTCCAGCAGCCAGCACCCTCGCAGCCCTCCAAGCCTAATTCCCGGTCCACCATCACGGGGTGCAGGCCAGGCACCGCTGGGCACCCTGCCCAGGCTGCCAGGGGTCAGGAGACAGGCAGCCCTGCTCGGGGAAGCCTTTCCCACGGCTACCTGCGGCTGGCGGGCCCCACTGCCATTGACGTCAATGGCGGGGCGCCCCCAGCTTCCCCCCGCGTCTGCTGCCTGGCCTTGTCCTGCTGCTCAGGGCTAACAAGGGCTTGTTCTCAGGCTGCCCTGTGTTAGCCAAACCTACTGTTAAAATGAGCGTGGGGAACCATTAGCAACACTTTGGCCCCAGCTTGCAGAGCCTCTGGCAGTGTAACCTAGAGCCCCTGCTTGCCTGGAGGCCTGCTGAATCAGTAATGCTGGAAAGGTGGTATGGAACAGGATTTTTTGTAACAAAACCGCTTTAAAAAATGTAAGACTACTGCAAGTCACACCATTTTGCTGTTTAAAGAAAGGACCCTGTTCACTTCAAACAGGGTTCTGCTTCTGCTAAGCCAGAGCTGTTACAGATGGCGCACAAGAGTAGCAGCTCCTGCAGGCAGAGCTGCTACAGGTGCCCACTCCTCTGACTTCTCAGGCTATGTTAAGAGGAGGACTGCACCTCCAAGAACCTTCCCTTTCTCAAACTTCTCAGCTTGATGAAGTGCCAGAGGTGTCCAGTGATGCTCATCCCCAAAATCGTTAACACCAACTTAACTAAAAAATGAAAGCATACAGTAGCAACATTTCCTGCCTTAATAACAAACCAGACACAATTACTGCTGTCATCCCAAAGACCTCCAAAGACCATTAAAAACCTTGGTGAAATCTAGATTTTACATTTAACTATCTCATATGGATGAAAGGTATTTAAAAAGTAAAGAAGCTACTTCATTCTCTGCTGACTACATATCCATGATAGCTGTTAAGATCAAATGTAAATAGTTCTTTCCCATAAAGCTCTTTCTCAGAATGCACCAATTCTCCCACTGAGCTGATGAGAACATCCTTTAGTCACAAAGCAAATAGCCTTTGAAATTAGTATCATTTGTGAAACCCACAGCCTCAGTTGCTGCTATATGTTACCCATCACTTCTTATTACCCGTGTTACACAGTCAGTAGTGCCCAGTCCTCAGAGGCTGTATGAAATTTAAAAGCACAACCCAAAGAGTGGAAATGTGTGACAGGCAAATGCACAACACAAGTTGAGAGGATAAAGCTGATAACCACAGGAACCCAAACTGTATAATCTGGTGACTTCATGTTCCCTTTTTCTTACAGAGAAGCAAGCAATGTATTAATATATTACTGCTAATTACAATGATACTTGTCATGGGCTCTGTGGGGGAGAGGGTCCTTAAGAAAGGACGTGCAGTTCCTGCAAGTAGTTGTGTTTAGTAGATCAAAGGTGAAAGACTTAAGAAATTAACTCTATTGTAAGATTGAAATTGAGGATTCTGGGTAAGTCCTTAACAACCCTGAAGCTCTGTATCCTGTTAGTAATGTGCAGCCCAAAGGCATCAATGACTGACACAATTACAGTGCTGACAAGTTCAAGGAAACTTCTCTGACAGCATCGCATGAGTGATTTCCATACCATGATTTCAGTGCTTGACTCAACCGTAGGGACATCTCAGTGATAGTGACAGTGTGCTAGAAGATTACACCTCATTTGTCACCTGGCCAAACACAGGTAGGCACGTAGGGCTCTAAACAGACCATGGAGTTTGCTTTTCAACACATGAGGTAAATAAAAATGTGCCAAGAGAACATGAAGCATATTCTGTGCACTCCAAGATAGTCTTGGCTCTGAAGAACCAACACCCCAAGAGACACTATTGGCCAGGGGGATGTACCCAGAGCTTCTTCCCAGTGCTATGCTTGGTCAAAGTGCTGCACACAACCAGCCTCATGCTAATAAATCTCCCAAGTTCAAGCAGCTGTTGTGACATGTGGTAGGTAACCGAAAGGAACAGGGACATGCAATCAAATGACACATACCACTCCTTCCCTCCTTCTGCACAGATGTCCCGGGGCTGCAGTGTGACAATGACACCTTGCCTCTGGAGTAAATGTGGCGGGGAGCTGCAGACACTGCTGGAGACCAGACCACTGCTGCGCACAATTATGCATTGCACATTTTGTCCCCCTCACAGCTGCAGGTCTGCACTGTGGCATACTGCTGTATGTAATGGGCTTTGACAGCACATACTGTAAGCTGTGGGTGGGCAAGAGCTGCCTGGTATGCAACTCTTTGGATCTATGTCCTGGTCATTCATATCACCTGCATCTGACCTGGCACTTGGAGTCAGTGGATGTACAGTCCATGCAGGCACTTTGCAAGGGGAGCAGGTTGGTGAGCAGCCAACTGTGGGAGGACAGTCTAGCAGAAATGTCTCAGGACCCTGCATGTGTAATGGGAAACTTCAATCCAGTCAAAGCTTCACTTGAGCAAAACCCCAAATTCACCTTGCCTCCTGTAGCCATGCTGCAGAGGTGTCGACCCTACAATCTGCTTCAGTTTCTGCTCCTCTGTTCCTTTCCTATTTTCTGTCTTTTGCTACAGGAATGTGTGCTGTACTTAAATGAAGCACTTTAATTCCTGTTCCACATATAGAAAAAGCAGCACCCTCTTGGTCAGAGGCATATGATGTGTATGAAGAACAGGAGAATTTACTGGTTTTGTGACAGTATTTTTACTGTGACAAGTAGAGTCAACTTATTAAAGGCTAAGTTAAACAACATTTCCCTACTACTGTTCTATCTACTAAAACGGTCACTATTACCAAAACAATAACTGAAAATGAGATGCATTGTCTAGCAAGGAATGGCATGCACTGTCGTAAGAAAAATATGGGGAAAGAGTAGGTCCTGGCAATAAATGTTTTCCAGCCTCGAAAATCAATCAAAGGCCAACAGAGTGTAGCACATCACACTGGTGCTAGTGACTGTGACTTTTTCAGGGTTAGAATATGCATTGCTTGCCTTGAAATTACAATAGGAAAAATGTTTATTTTGCACATGCATCTTTCCAAAGTTAACACGTATGGGAAAAACTTCAAATCAGACAGAAAGACCATCTCTCCCACTACTCTGAGAATTTAGAGGCAGTGCAGCCCATTTTAGCTGTTAGTCAGCCACTCAGCCCCACCTAAGGAGCCATCCAAGTGTGCTCAGTCAGAAGCAGCTTAACATGCAGCCCAAACACTGTGAAGCACTAAATAAACCAGATATACATACTCTACTACCCAAGAACAATGCACTGCTGTACTTCCTCCATCCCCTAACAACCATGACAAAGAAAAATAAGCTAAGACAGGCAATACTATACTTGAGTATTTTATATTGAAGCAGAATATGCTTCCCTAGGAGCAAGCAGCAATTATTCCCTTCTGACTAGGAATAATTTGCAGAGAAGTGTGTGTCTGAGTCACTACCAAAACAAAAAAAACCCTCCAAACTTCTCCTTTCATGTATACCAGACACAGCATCCAACAGACTTCACTTACTTATATTTACAAGATAGGGTAGTCACTTCACCTTATTTAGAGAATTCTGCCTCTTCTAAAGGTGTGATAGAATGGGAATCTTTAGCCAACATCTTGGAACCATCAGGACTGATGATCATAAAGCAGCATGTTTCTTTTACTGTACATGAAACAGTATTGCCTTCTCAAACCAGCACATTATTAGTCACATATGTACTTATAACATTATAGGGAACCGAAACCTCTGGTTGCTATTCTGCATTTTGTTTTGAATTATGTCCTACAATGCTTTGGTTTTCTAACTTTTTTGTTCATGTCTAGATGTTTTCTAAATGCCTTTTATGTTTAACATTAGGTCTCTAATAGAAATAAACACCACTTGGGATAAAACGGTGTTTATAAGTACTCACATAAAAGTTTATAGTAATTTCTCACATTATACAGCTAACACTGCCATTTTTAATTTGAAGACTTTTATTTCAAACCGAACAGTTTTATTGTAAAAGATACAAAGCTACGTTTTCATTAGATGAGGTCCTACTTTAAGACCTTGCCAACTAACAGGAGCAGTTAACACAAAACGTTACAATAGTGATGCTACAGGGGAAAAGTTCTTAAGATCTTGGGGGCAGAGATCTGTTTTCAAATCGGGCACTTGCACCTATTCTTCATAGTTAGTACTCTCATGTTTTCCTAGTATCTAGGTGATATGGCCATGCTTGGATAGAAATTACTGTTCATCTTTGCTCACTAAAGCTTAGTCTTGTATTACCTAAAGTTCAGAGCAGCTCAGCCATAGCCATGTATTTAGGCCATCTTGTAATTATGTGAGAATTCTGTGCACTGGGAACTGCTGGAATCAACCATCCGGCCCTTTCAATGCCATTTGAGCCTCTTGTCACATCCTCAAATATCATACAGATGCCCTTTCCTTTTTACTTTTGGGCAACTGTCAGGAATAATCTCGGAAGAGAACGCAACTTTGGGAATGAGCTATGCACAGAGTCAACACAGCAACAGACGGGAGGAGACATGAGTTTTGCAGATGGAAATAGGGGCAGTCTCCACTAAACAACAGCGACTGTGCTGGTTATACTACAAAACTCCTGATTGTAAATTATCAAGGTAGCTTAGTACAAGTTGGAATGGTGCTTTTATCTCTTCTGTATGAGTGTCAGCAAACAGCTGTGCTTCTATAACAGACACCAGTGATTCAGGAGCTAGAGATAAAAATGAGGAGTTGTACACTTAATATCCTACTTACCTTTTGGTAAAGTCAAATATCCCATCCAAAGAAAAGTAATTCTTTCAACATCTCTCTGTCAGTTATGTCCTTCTGGCTCACTCCCCTCGCTCACAAGCTGAATATTTCTTATGTTAAGCAGTTTATTAACCCCTAGTCACCCAGTTACTTCTGGACTTGATTGCATGTGTAATTACCTTTTGTCAGGTACAATTTGCCTGATAAACATGTCAGAACACTTGCTGCTTAGTCTGTTGAAACAGATAAATGCTGTCTTTCCACAGCCTTGGGGCATAATTAACAGGGGAAAAAAAGGCAGTTATAAAAACACACAGAAGCTGATTCAGTGAGGCAGGAGTTCACAGCGTGCAGCCCGCCAAGGCCCATTGCCCGGCCCGCTACGCTTGCCTGAGCTCTTATTGAGTTCCAGCCTGCTGTGACAGGGCAACGGGGGCAGCCCTCAAAAACTGAGATTTAAAGTAGGTTTCCACGTGAACTTCAAAAAAGAGTGGGATGATGCCTGTTTGAAAAAAAAAAAACAACTACCCAAAACCAACACAGTGAAGCAGCAGATAATGAAATTGTTAAGAATCCCTGTCATCATTATGTATTATACGCTCAAGAAGACTCTCTGGGATGGGACCAGGGAGAGAAAAACTAGAAGAAGGCAGAGAAAAAAATCACCAGAGAAAGCAAAATGGTCAAGATTAAACAGAAATGCTTTGTGGCATCCTTGGGCTCAGTTGCTTCTGATTTCTGCCCTGTAGTGTTTGCAGGTTATGCACCCATGCGCTACGGGGAGTGCGGAAAAAAGAAATCCTTACCTGACCTCTGGATAACCCAAACAGGAGATTAGCCCATTTCCAAGCAAAGCAGGTTGTCACACTGTTAGGCCAATTGCTTCTATTGACACTTTGCATAAACATCTTACACAGGGTGATCAGAAAGGACTGTTATGCCATTAACGCTCTTTTTATTTTTTTATACCTAAGCCTTACAGAATAAAGGCCTTTCTGAGTAAGGGATAACAAAAGGGTCAAAAGGTCACAAACATTCTTTTAAGTAGGCAAAAATCGGGGAAGTTTAGATTCATTGAAAAGTGCAAATTGGAATTTTTTTTTTTTGCATGTTGGGACATTCCAGCACACTCAGCTCTTTCTAATTTCACTTCTAGCAAATTCATTAATCGACTTAATTGTGCATTTTTACTTTTACTTTTAAGTAAGAAAAATGCTAAAATCTTCATTTTAGAAAATAGTAAGCTGTCTAACCTTCTCAGCTAATCACTAATCTAAATAGATTTAGACATTACCATTAAAATCCTCGTGAGGACCAGTCTGAAAATATACAGAACTTCTTCTTGGAAGTGGGATGACTAAACAGTCTCCCATGTACAGTTTTCACATATAATTTACACAGTGTGTGGTTTGCACTGTGTACAGCAAAATATTCTATATTTTCTTTTGTTAAGCTTTTGCTTTGATCAGAGATGGAAACAATCTCCCTTTAATAGTATAAAAGCCACCTGCTGGGCATCACAGACTACAGCTAATTGGTAAATTCTTTGAAATTTTGATATAATGGATTTTGACCTCTTTAATTAAAAAAACCCCAAAGCCTAGAATACGGTGAACTCTTCTGGGAAATGAACAGTGCCAAGCATATACAACTGCAAGCTACACTCAATCTCTTCTTAGGAAAGAGTACAGAAATAACATTACAATTTTTTCCTTGAGGATGAGTGCCTTTTGACCTAGGAAAAAAACTCCATGACTGTTGTTAGCTATGTATCATTTAAGTCACTAAGAAATAGCAAATACATTAATATTTTAACTATTTTTATTGTGTTTTGGTGCTAAACCCCACCAATCATGAAAAGGACTTCTCATTTTAAACACAGTAAACTCACAAAAGCCACTCACGAATGTCCCAGTCCTCAGCAGTCCCAGTCCTCCTCCAAGGAGCTCACACTGTACCAATACACCACACCTTGTACTCAGAAGGACAAATGGGTGTGATGACTAAAAAGGAAGACTGTCAACCAGAATCATTGTTGATTCATAATTTCTAACATAATGTTAACCTTTCAGTGGAGCTATAATCTCATCAGTTTGTGAACTCTCAGGCAGTGCTGTCTTTCTTTTGCAAAAACACTTATTTATATTCTGCCTAGCATAATGGGGCCACAGTCCATGACTGGGACTCATAGGCACTGCAGCAACACAGCTACACAACAACGACACTTTTTTCATCTTTGGTTAGGTTTCATGCACAAGAATATACGTTACACAGGTGTACACTTACATCCAAGAAATGAACGAAAAAATCCCCTGCATGTAGCTAATACTACTATTTACAAAATGTTATGTCCCTGTTTATTAAAGCATGCACACCACGAAAGCACTAACTACATTGGAACTAAAACACCAAAGACCAGAATCAGAACTGGACAAAGACAGATCTTGTTCACTCGAAACATTTCTTGGTCACAAAGTACAACGGAAATACTTAAAACATAGATATCTACGTCCAGCCTGAAAGAAAAAAAGAGTTTGCTAACTTCAGAATAACACAGCACCAATCAAACACAATTAGCACTTAATCAGTAGGTGTTCCTTACTGCTGACAAGTATCTTGTTAGCCTGGTTAGCAAGTCTGCCTGCCACTTGCCAAAATACTTTGTTTTATTTACACCTGGTGACTTATTTTGTGAATGTGGTGAATTTTAAAATCCCCCCTACTGATCACATAACTGGAATAACGCACGTTGGGCTTGTATTTCAAAGTGTAAATTGATCTCTTGATCTATGAGTGTCTCCCTATAGTTTATGCTACCCTTGTTCTGGATTGGTACAACAAATGGATTTTCAAAGTGATGTTATGGGGACTTAGCTATGCAATTCCCATTAGTGTCAATGGGGGTCGCAGGCTAAATTCCTAGACAATGCTTTGAAAACTGAGCTCTGGATTTTCAAAGGAAGCATAGTTTGTGTTAGAAAGGCAGTGTGTTTCAGTTTTTAAGCCACTGCATTAAAACGTGCCTTTTTTTTTAACCACCATGCATTTAAAAATTGTGTCTAAATTTGAAACATTGTTATGTTCACAAGAATGGAACAATTTTATACTTAAATACTACCATCTGTTTCAAATTTATAAGTGAAATGTTATCTGTCAGTATCTTGAATGTTTGGATACAATTTTTAACACATTCATAAATGTACAATGTATAAACTCAGAGGTTATGACAGCTGAACCATTGGGAATTATTATTATGCTAAGAAAAAAACCCAGAAGTTATTTGTATTCATGTATTTTTCATAAGCAAAAATTCTTCCAAAGGTCAGAATTTTTTCCTAAAATCTTCTGGTACACTCTGAGAGATGCCTGGTCTTGTTATATTCATAAGCAAGTCAAATACAGGTTCTTTTCTCTGGCACTTCACATGAATTTAGGCCTGCCTGCAAAATAAAATGCTTGCCATCGAAGTCACGTGAACAAGCTTGTTGCTGTTACCATAACCAGAAAAACACAGTGTATAATTTTTACAAATCCCATTAAAACTTCAAGCAGCCCAAGATGTAACATCTGAAGACACTGAAAAATAGTTACAAATAAAAAAAACTAGGCCCTATGAAATACACAGTCTAGCAACAAGTAATACCTCTTCAAAGAAGATTTGTTTAATTACAGTGAAAATGTTTATTATGAAGTGTGTTGTTCTTCATCATTAAAGAATAAACTGGACTAGTAGCAAAAGAATTGTCTTTTGAGTCTAGGAACAGGGAAGAGTTTGAAAAGCAGGAGCCTGGCAGACAGTCAGGCTCCGGAGGGCACGGGATCGGGCCAAATTGCTCCTGTCAAGCGTGTTAGTCCGTACACAAAGTCCCTTTAGACAAAGCGTAAAACTATGTCAATGGCAAAACTTGTGTGGATTCAAAATTGTGTATTATGCAATGGCCAGGTCATTCACCATTTTTTTTTGTTGTTTTGAGCTTCCGATGCAGAGGTGTACCTGTTCAAGCAGCACGCAGGGGTGACAAACGCAGCCCCCCAAAACACGCCATCTTCTTCTGACCTGAATGAAACTTTGCAAACAATTTCAGCTGTTAAAATTATGAAACATTTAATATAGCACAGTCAAATTTAAGCTGTCATTTTTGTTGGCTTCTGGGTTTTTTTAAACACACTTGTCTGGAGTACTTAAATATTGACATTTATTGAAACCAATTTTTACAGTTTAGTTTATTTAGACTTTAATTTTCTATAACCTGTTTTATCAATTGCACAAGACTTACAACAGGCTTGCTTTAAACTACTTGCTCATTTGTGAAATGATGCCATCAATAGCATGTGATATGGCACAGTATCTTAAAATAAATTTCTTGGGAATTAAAACTGTATCATTTGCCTTAATCCTTTCTGTAAAAATACATTTGAGGTGATTCACTAAAAAAATGTATTCAAAATTTTCAAAATCTGAAGTTAAAATTGAATGTTAACCACCTTCTCTGCTTTAGAAGGTGGTTATTTATTTAGAAGGCGGTTCTTCTGCTTTAGAGAAGGTGTGACTAACTTAAAATAAACTAATTTGGTGTAACTAAAACAAAATTTAAACAAAAAACATGTTCAACTTCCATACTGTGTTCTGGAATTGAACACTCTTGTCCCATCTGTCACAATTAATATTTAGCAGTATCCCTGTGAGTAACTCTACATGCTGCAGTCTTACAAATATATACACTATACCATGAAAAGTCATTATCTGACAAATGCCGGTGTTAACTAACTAATACAAACTGTCCTTGTATACATACACATCTAACCTATACAGTCAGGCTGCTGTACCCTAGAACTAAACATCTGCAGTGTTCTGCCCAAGTATAATTACAACTCTAATTTCAGTCTGATTACTTCTAGGATCGAAGGAAGGACTTTTACATACACAGTCCTGGCATGCAACTGCAAACTGATGCCTATGGGAAGACAAGTAAACACAGCACAGCTCTATGGCATCAGCCTCAGGCTTACAGAGGAGGCAAAGACTTCAGCTCTTTGTGTGAAGCTGCAGCTCACAGAACAGATCCAGGACATCGGTAACCTGGGCACTGGGATCTAGTGATTCAGTGAACAGGCTATTTCCCCTCTCCTGGCTTTCCAGTTATTTCTTGTCATATTCTGACTTGGAAAAAACACCAGAGAAAATTATATCTATGAAATACACTGAAATTACATTGCTACAGAGATTGAATGAACCTAACAGGAGGATATACATCAGGACTATAAGGTTATGAGCACCTCTTGAATCTGCAGCACTTGATCTCCTCAGAGATCCATGATGTCTAGTGTACATCACCTCCACTGAGGTAACCTGGGGTTAGCAGGTATAGGGAAATAGTTTGTTTCAACACAGCGGAGTAGTTATTTTCTAATTTAAAACTCTTTTGGTTTGGTTTATTCTAAGATCTGTGCATTTCTCAAAAGCTGCAAAGCTAAAATAAAAAAGTTACAGCTGCAGTGCTCCAGATTCTTCTCTTAGGTGTCCATCAAAGCACTCAGGATTTTATATACAAGTGTCTCTCTGAAAAGCCTCTGCAGAAAGCAGATACAAATACAGCAACTGCTCATTAAAGTATCTCAGCTAATCTTGGGTGCTGAATTCGAATATGTGGAAAGCCACCAAAATCCAAGATGTAACGGGCCACTAACCAGCATAATTTTGTTTGTGTCCAGAAACAAAAATTCAATGCAATCCATAGGGCACAGACACCTGCAGATGTGGTAATCATATGTTTACTGTAAAGAGATAGCTATTTCTTCCAAAGCAGTGCACTCAGGGTATGGCTGCATAACCACCCTTCATAGTAGATGAAGTTACATCCCTTAGGGAAAGCCATGCTAGACCCAGGAACCACTGGACAAGAAATTCCACAATCCGTAGCTCAGGAATGTAAATGGAGACAAGTTAAAAGCAAAGCCAAAATCACTAGAAAAGATGTTTCATATTCTTTTCTGGACAACCTTCACTTTCTTCTTCAGCTACAAGAAGACATTTCCTTCCACATTTATATCAAATGACTTTAAAAACATTATAGCAAATACTACGGCCCACATAACATCCTGGTCTTGCTTTTGTTAACTTGTACAGATAACTTGCCCAACAGGTCACAATAACAAGAAACTTGGATTTGTATTTTTTGTTGGCTTTTTGCAAAAGATCTTTCTCCTCCTGCTGCTGTTTGCAAACATTAGGATAAACGTTTTCTGCCTAATAGCAACAGCCCAATACAACTTCTTTTCTAAGAAACACAACTTCAAGAAATTATTCTCCTTAGAAGTTGATCTTTTTCTTTTAGATATGCCTTTTCTCCTCACTTCTATAGACAATATTTTCTTAAAATGTTTTACCTGAAAAATTATTTGTTACAATTGCTCTTGGAAGACACAGTAATTCCAAACTATGTTATACGTAATTTGTAATAACTACTGTTCATATTTTAGCTCCAATAGATCCCAATATACATGGAACTTCTGCTGAGTAATGATGGCAAAATTCACCCTCTAAAGCCTCCTGCAATTTGGAAACATTTTGCCTTGATTTTACTTGCCACTTTGAAATGTTATCCCCTTTCTGATGAGTAATCCTATGCTAGATTCTTTTGCTTCTTAAACGAACATTATTCTCACCCTTTATTGACTGACCACATCTATTATCACATGTAAGCAGTGCTAATCCTCTAGTAATTAACACCCTTATTAAAGTAATTTTAACGCAAAGAAGTTTAAATCACATTATTGGTTTTATTTAATTAAGCTATGGGCACTGCTTTACACTGTCATTTGAGTTTTCAGCTTGTGCCTTTTCCCCCAGTTCTGCAGGTTCCCCACGCACACATCACACCCCTACACACACACAAAACACACACACCACCACCAACTCACTCCCTCCCCGGTCACCTCTGCATTTCTGTCTAGGGGTTATTCAACATTATTCTGTTTCACTATGGACTTTTTAAACTATTTCACATGCTATTGGATACAAGATGTAGAAACTACACCAAACATTTTACCATTCTCAAAGCTATCATTTTGCTGTGAATCTGAATCATGGTATCAAATCCATCCTTTCAGAGGATTCAGTATCTTGTTAGTGTCTAAAATGAAAGAGCCACTTTTAATGCCCTTCTCATGCATCCTAAGAAAAGGCAAAGATTTTCATTTACACTTCAGATTGGCAAAAAGAAAGGAGAATTTCCATGCACTGAGCTGTGCTACTTACAAAGGCCACTTTTTCTGTTACTTGGAAAATAAGTCAGGCTTTAAAATTGCATTTGTGTATGTATGTCTACTGCATGTTCCTTTCTACGGGAAAATATCTGAGGGCCTATGTTCTCTTACAGATCTCAGGTAAGCTACTCAACTGACATGTTTGACCCAGGGTCAAAAGAAGAAAACTGTCTTCTGGTTTAACTGCATCATGTTACACTGGACACTTGGGAAGAGTGTGGGCTAATTGTGTGTCCTCCTGGAACAAATTCCTGGAGGCACACTACTGAAACCAGGAAAGCTTGCATTCTCCTGGGAATAGGGCAATCTGATGGTTTCATGGGCTTTATACACCATTAACTGTGTACTGAAAGTCCTTTCTTCTCTTTGGGTAAAAACATCTCTTCAAATTTCTACTTTTTAAAAGAGAAGTGTTCTTAATGAGTGTCAGCATACATCATGGAAAATGATAAACACAGAAAGAAAAGGGTAACAATAAAGTACATTTACAGACACGAACCAACTTTTTCTCTTTTTTTCCACTTCATCCCCTATCTTTACACTCATTTATCCCCAGCACCTACTCCAACTACCTATCCCTATTTTGAATTTTTCTTTTTTGCATTTCTGTTATTATTCACTCTTTTCTTCCCCAACCATCACACTTTCTGTAATTCCAGGGTCTTCTAAATTGCACTGTTCCTTTGCTACTAATGCTCTAGGGAAAGTCTTCTTTAAGTTCTAGCACATACATTCATCTATATGTGAATCTTTCATGTAAACTTCATTTGTTATTTCAATATTCTTTAAAATAGTGCAACTTGTAATATATTGCTCCAAAGCTGACACACACATAAGAGCCACCGATGTTAACATACATGATAAGCTGTGCCTAAAAACATGCTGGTTCAGTCATATTACTTATAGCACAATTAGTTCACTTCATTTAGAAACCATTTATTACAAAACAGCATGAAATTCATTGATTTCTTTTGCCAACTACTAGTATCTTTGTACAAACTTCATCTCCCAAATTTCACTGACTGACTGAAGGCAGTCAGCTAGACAGAGTAATACTTTTTAATTTGTATTTCTGCAGTTCTAAAACAGCCAGCTGAAGATCAGTGTCACATGATAGTACATCCTGTATAAACGCTTTTGAACATACGATCTTTTTTCCTAAGACACGATGATCCAAATGAATAAACATTCATTAACTACATTTCACTAATTCCAGTCGTTGCCATACTATGTCCATGCAATTCCTTCCTTGGGCTGTTACTGTTCTGAAGCAGAAAACAAGTCTTATTTTCTTGATGTAAAAGAGTCCCTTGATTTTACTGGACTTTACATTTGCCCTCCAGTGACTTCCAAAGATGAGATGGACTAAGTTTTTTTTAATAGAAGCAACTAGCAAAGTGAAAAAAATGAGATATTCTGACTGCTGCCTTTGATTGACAGATAATTTAGAGAAAGAATGGAACCTAGGTATGTTGACTGATGCAACTGAAAAAAATTCTGAAGGTAAACCTGTAGGGTTAAAGGGTTAGTAGTGCTGCCCAATACACACTACATACCAGTGATACCACCAGTTAGCTGAGGCTAGAGAATGTAAACAATTTGGGGGCAGAAATCACTGAATACCCTAATGCAGCTACCAGTCCCATGGCTCCCTGATGGGAAACTAGGACTTACAGATGTCAAGAGAATACAAACAACATGTAACTTGAAGGAAACCAATAATTTTCTTCTCTTGTTTGTTCAGTTAGCAATGCTCATTCATTACTTATAGGAACCACATACCACTCACAGGATTCATAGGAAGTCCTGTGGAGATGGGGGCTCCAAAACTGAACTCCATCCATCAGCTCAGGGTTACAGAAGGGCCCAGGCACAATGGCAGAGATCCTGCAGCAATCAGTTGTCAGCAGGAAAACAACAGCTTGATATAATGCATTCGCAAATGTCAGGGAAGTCATGCACCCAAATCTTACCTCCTTTCATTTACATAATTTCTTACATGACAAAGATAAAGGCAAGGATCAGATGGCAGCAAAACTGATAGTAGAAGAAAACTAGAGAGAAAATTCGTATCACTGAATAACTTCCACTGAATGGCATGTATATCAGTGACTCAAAGGAAGAGTAAGTGGGAGTTTACAAATATAATAGTCATACAGATCAACTCAGATTTGTTAATCAAGAAATTACCGGAAAGTGACCCTCCTGAAGCTTTTCTACCAATAAGTCCTTTGCAAAAGAATAAAACCTTCTCCAGATAAAGTTTATTCAGTGTCTTCTCTCATAATGTCCTTGGCAATGATTGCTCCATAAAGCATACCAGACACACATCGTACCAGTTATTGAAGAAAAGTAGCATCTCGCCCAAGAAAACTGAAGCCTTGGGGTTCTGTCACTATGTACAGGGTATACTTGGGATTTCAATTCAGTTACCAAGCATAGAATTTACTGCCATTTATATCACAGTTTTACAGGAATTTCCTCTGTAAATATGGGATGAGTTTTCTTGAACTGCAAGGTTTTCCAGAGATAGGAAGTTTTGATCATAACAACAGCTCTGTAGGTTTTGAGTTAATTGATTAACTATTTCTAAACCGTGTCTTGCGAAAGTACTGATGACCAAGAAGAAGAGTTGAAAGCTGATTAAATGTGACAGTTGGTAGTATTCAGATAGGCATTCAGATATGTCCACCTAAATAGTCTTGACAGCAGCTTTTGCCTATTTTCTTTTTCTTTTCTTCCCCTCCCCTCCCCCCCTTAATTTCTGCTTTGATCAATCTCTTCAGTCAAACTTCTAGCGATTTCTATGATGGTAGTATTTAGAAGATGAAACTTCCCTACACAGCTGTAAGTCCAGTGCTTTACCTGTACATGACATAAGAAATCAACAATTGCCATTTCCTGTCTCAGTTTCAAAAGTTATAAATTCATCTAACAACAATAAAAAATACCCTCTTCTTCAACTAAGGCTGATGTTCTTATTCAAAGGTTGCTATCTGCAGGTCTCTAAGTCAAGTTGAGCCAGTACTACACAAGTTCTGCCATTTCCTAAATACACAGTACAGATTTCTTGTCAGCTCATTTAATTCTTGCATGTCTATAGTTTGGTGAGAACTGAGAGAACTGTATCCCTTAAATTAACTAGCTTAAAGAAACAATAAGAAAATTATTTTCTTATCTAACTTCCATAGTTTAGGTACCTACAGCATTCTTTACTGTCAATTAAGAGATGACATTCAGTTTAAGCATTACACCCTTATATCTCATAGCCTTTTGTGCACAATCTACTACAGTTTCCTTTGGAGAAACTGGTAAGGTTTTTGTCATAGATGGAATAGTGTATCTTCTAGTTAAATGTCAATATGTATATCTTTTTAGTTAAGTGAGATATTGATAGAGCTACTGAAGTAACAGCATTTGTACATGGAGTTTTCCAAACCTATTTTAAAGGTATGCTCCCTCACTGTCAGTAAGCCAGGATCTAGAGCAAAAAGTCTGTACATGATCAGCATGTTATTTGAACTTCTCTGCTGAAAAAGGGGCATTCGGATGAACTGGATACAATCTCTTTTGCACTGAATATGATGATTTAATGTCCCAAAGAGCACCCCCCACCACCACCACCCCCCACCCCTCAATATCTGGCATGTGTGCTTTTAGTCTGTGGCAGTAACAGGATAGAAATACTTACTGCCAGGAAATGACTAGCTTGCCACTCTGCTTTGATTCTGCAAATCCTTATCAAGATAGTGTATCCAAAGCCATGCTTGTTTTCAACCCCCCACTGTTAATTTCTGTGCATTTGTTTCCAAAGCTTCCTAATTCTTACCAGCTGGCAGGTATAAATCCCATCCCAGTAATGAGCTGGCTTGCTCCTGTGTACAGAGCACTGATTGAGATCTTCCTCACAAACATCTACACACAGCTTGTGATCTGATCCTACTGTGATTAACTAGAGGCTTCTGAGCATCTAGCTGAAAAGGATAAACCAAAAGTAAGAGATTCCACTGGGGAATATAAGTGCTAACAAAAAAATTGTCACATTTGTGTGAAGAATTCCTATCTACTTGTAAGAACACAGCACTTCGGAAAAACATTGTGTATCCACTGCAAGCCAGATGAGACAAATTTTGCTTGCAGTCATACTCAAATAACTGTATCATTCTGAACACAGGGATGCATGTGCATAGTACCATGTATGATGCAAATCCATGAGATACTGAACCTTGAAGCATCCCTGCTCTGCTCACAGTGTGTCTCAAGCCCTCCTGCCTTAGTGCAAGTCAGTTTACAGAGAAGGGAAAGGCCAGCAAGAGAGTTGCCTTCTGCCCACAGCAAAGTGAGGATCTATGTTCTGAAATCCAGGGAGATGCAACTCCTGTTTTGTTGCTGTCTGAAATCTGAGCTCCTTTCTTTAGCTAAATAAGCAGCATTGCACTAAAAACTGGAGAAGCACAAATCCCATTACATAGCACCCTGAGGCTGGGCTTCATGTTACAGATGTAACCTGCTCCTCTGCTTGTTCAGAGAAGCTAGGGAGTGCATAAAGGGGGGAAAGGGATCAGTAAGCATAGTGAAAGAGCCTCTGTGAAGATGAAAGTCTCAGCAACCATTTCCCTCAGGAAGTAAAAGATGAAATGTTCTATACTACTTGCTAATTAAACATTCAAACTGTTGCCTTATGAAAAAAGGCTTACTTTTATCTTCAAACTCTGAATTTTTGAAGACTTACTCCTAAACATACTGTTGGGGATTTATCTCTCTCGGAAAATCCTGATGTTTTTTCAGTTCAAGCCTCTTTTTATGAATAGAGGCCAGGGGCGGGTGTACCCCATTAATTTGAAAACCTAGGAACTCTGTGGGCTGGCAGCCTGTGAAGGAAGTCACAACACATCTTTAGAGCCCTCAACCTCCAAGAGTCGTGGTGGACAGGTTTGGTAACAGTCTGTAACTTATTCTCTGAGGTCTACTGAAGGGCTCAAGAGCATTCTCCACAGGGAACACAGATGGCGAGAGCTTTGGCAGGCTGCACGTTGGGGGAATCAGAGACAAGCCAGAGCTGAAACACAGTTACTACCACAGGAAATTAATTCAAATTAAAAACTGCAAACAAAACAGTGGGGAAGACTGAGCTGTTAGCCTGCCTTTAGTGGCAGAAAATCCTGTGGCTGAGATTGAAGCCCAGTGATCTGTTACACAGTTCCTACCTACAGTGAGTTACTTCAGAGTTTATCAGGACAATATTATCTCTCAGTAATGAATGGGAAGTAAGGAATAAAGAGGAGAGCTATATTAAGTAGTAGCAAGAATTTTCTCTTTCAAATAAACTTAGATTTGTATTTGTTGCTTCTAACACTACAGTTCATAACGGCAGCAATATTTCTCAACAGAAAACACATTGCAAAATAAATGGAAAAGCAACTCCATGGAGAAGAAACTATCAATTCTTTGGAATTAGAAGAAAGTTTATTATACTTTTAAATATCAGGTATCAATTTTCAGATGCAATACATATTGTGTACTACCAATAACTTGAACTCATAGAAGTGCTTATCCACATGCTTTTACATCATTTGCACACATCATAAACAAAAGTCTGACAAAAATTTGCCTTCTAATGTTTCCATGGTACATTATTCTGTGTATTAATCACACAGATTGCATTATGACTTTGTGTCTAATGTCAAGAAAATGCAAACAGACTTTGCTGAAAATCTTCAAGAATTTTAAGAATTTTCCCTCATGCCTATGCAGAACTTATGGAGCTTGTAATTCACAACCCTTGGCCTCCCAGTCTCTGGGACACTATCAGACTGTAAACTTCGTGTTGCTATGTGGCTGGAGATACTGGTACTGTGGTTACTTAACTCAGGGGTTACCAGCAGTATATGATTATTTTCACTTGAGACTGCTGCCCCTGCTGCAGGACCAACACTGACAGCAACTGGAGGGTATTAAAAACACTCCACAGAAATCAGGGTTGTTAAGAACACAGATGAGACACAGTTCTCACCCCAGTAAAATAAGGAAATTCCACAATCATCAAGCTAGCAGAATACTTACTTGCGATCAGTCAGCAGAGGAAGAAGTTTGTAAGGAGTGCCCATGGTGGAGAGAAACACCAGGAACAACTTGTGAAATCAAAAGTCTAGCTACATTTAAAGGTTATGTTGTATCTCTGCAGGAAATTACTGTATTTCAAGAATAGGTATTTATTACCACCTAGTTGGTTAAGAATCAGGACATTCGGCTTAGAAGCCCAATTGTTGACCTCTCATCCTACCAGGAGACCAACTGCTGACCTCTCAGCCTACCACAAGGCTATCATTCCTGCTCACTACACACTAGTGCGCTTCATGGCACCCCACTTTGGAACACTGCTCTATTTACCTGGGCTCCCCATACAGACAGTAGCAAGACATGATCTTCAGAGAGCGATGCAGCTTGCAGGAGAGCTTGGTCATCTTCATGAGATGCCAGAGACCAGTCTCTTTAAAGCAGCACATGCCACTTTGATAACTGCCTTGCTGAGATGGCCTCTGCCTTAGTGGCTTTAAGTGGGGTCAAAGGGTGCAAATAGGTATGACCTCAGGTCATACACTCAGACAAGGGGCATAAGGCATGATACAATTACTGCAGCTGTAAAGAAACATGAATCTGTCCCAATTTTCTACGTGCAAAACTAGCTGGGGCTGGAAGTTTCTGGATCATCATGGCCGTGTGATTCACCATGCGTGATTGAGCCAACCACACCAAGTCATCTCTCTAAGATGCTGAGATACTGTGGTTATGGAAATAGCAATAAAATCTTTACTGACTAAGGTTTCTTCAGATTAAGAAGATCTTTAAAGAGCATGTTAAGTATGACAAGAGTGTAAGTGGGGAATAGTATAAGGATAAAGAAGTGGCTCAAAGGAAACATAGGTAAGTCATTGCCCTTCCTTGATTCCTGGCCTCTTAGAGCTCCCTTATACTAACTGCTCTCTTCTTGGATACAACTCTTTCTCAGGCCAGCTGTTTCTGTTTGCTCCTCTACACCTGTGGAAGGAAGGAAGAAAGTGGGCTTGCTGGGGACAACATGCTGTCTATACACTCTCTTCAGGGAAAGATGGAGGATCAGGAACTGTTAGGTCGAAAATACCTATGTCAATTCTTTTCAAAGCTGCTCCTCCCTCCACGGTAATCATCCAAGTGTAGCTCTTCCCTCTGTCTTCCCAACTGGCTCCTCGTAAGTGACTTCACTTCTTTGGTAAAATGTGCTATAATATTCTACTGCCCAATCCTCATTAACCTTACACATTGTATTAGTACAACACAGAGAGAGTAAGCTGTTGTTGAGATAACTGGCTTCCATTAGCAACCATGTGATTGGCAGGACGGTAAAGTCTTTTCCCTTGCAGGTCAGCTGCTTTTTAAGAAGAGGGCAATCCTGCTGATCCATCTTTTAGCTACAGTCTCTCACTGAGTCCCAAATCTCCTGCCTTTTAGCTTTGATACGGTTCAAGCTTTCCCCCTTGTATCAGCCCCTACCTGTCATCAGCTCCTCTGTACCAAACAGCCAATATCAGGAGTTTGACCTCAGGGCACAGTACGGGTGGGCAGGTAAAACCTGACCACTGGACCTACTTCCTTATCTTTCATATCCTGCAATTCATGAAGAAGTATCAAATTCAAACTAAAAAACAGAAGCATGACCTTTTATAAGAACTTTCTGAAAAAGGCTCTGTTGCCTTTCTAAGTATTCTTGAAAAGAACTGTCATCTACCCTATTAAGATAGAAATGGATCACAAATAAGGAAAAGAGGGAAAGTACTGAAAATCCTTAATAAATGATAAAAGTTTTTAATGTGTGCCTACAATACCTTTGGTGATGCCCACAAAAAATAAGAGTAAAAACCAAACCAAAACAAATATAGTAGAACTATTCTACATCTACAAGCTCCAACTGCAACCCAATACAGAGAGTTGCTTAGACTTTTCCTGTTTATAAAGTATCTGAAATAAATTAGATTCATGACATACAGAGCATCCTCTATAAAGTTTTTGAGAGAATTCTAAATGTAAGTTGCTAACATAAACTGAGAGTTACTGTAAACAACATAATCCCTATTTATGTGACATACTCAACAGTTGGTGTTTAAAACAAAAAAAACACATTTATTTCCTGTAGCAATGTACACACCCTGCCCTCCTGCATAGCTTGAAATCATGTTTTCCCCTGAAACAAATGCAGGCTCTGCAAGGATTTATAACACTTAGGTGGATGATACAAATGGTGCCAAAATCTCTCAACATCCTTTCCCTTCAACTAAAACGATCTAAGTACAAATTGGAAGATGTTTAATAATTTTTAACTGTGACAGTAAAAAAACAGTAAAAAATAATCCAAAAGAGGAAGGCTGCTAGTCAAGGCAAGACTTGTGGTATTTGAAGTCTGGCAGAGTACATCTTTACAGGCTGAATCATGGACCTCCTAATGTACAAGTATCACATGAACAAATCTTGCAGCCACAATGCTGCATCCTCCTCAGGTAGTCCATGCTTATCCCATTGTAGATATTGTTCATTGTTCTATTACTGTTAGAATTTAACAGAGAACTCTGCCTTTCAACTTTTTCATTTAAAAAAACAGTTTAATGAAGTCCTTTCTAACTCTTAAGAGAAACTGCAATACTTTTGCCTCATGAATTTTCCCTTCTGAAATGCTATTTAATAATCTTGCTGTGAAAAGCCTAATAAACTATTAAAAGCAAAAATATTCTTACTATATAGATAATTTGGTATGGAATTCTTTCTACTTTCTCTTCTTTTGTGATGACTTTGACAGGTTCATAATGGTGCTGAAAAATATCACTAATATGTGCAGAAAGCTAGAGATCCTCCATGTGCAGGTAATGATTCATTATTTAGGTGACACAAGTTTTTGAAATAATAAATCCTTTGTAAAAACTAACTTAAAGCATGAAAAGATTTTGAAAATCAATTGCTGTTGGTCAATACAGTGTCTGAATTACAACAGTTTTAGTAGATTTTTTAGTAGATTTTTTTCTAGAAAAAGCTTCCCTTTGGCAAGATCTGTGGAAAAACAGTTCCAATATTATGGCATTTAAAATTAAATTTTATATAGAATAAAGATCAGCCACACGGAATAAAGCTGCGTTCTAACAGTTTAAAAGAATTCTATGTAACAAATTCAGGAAAGGAAATGTTAAATTAAATAATACCATGCTCAATTCTGCTATCCAGGGAGTAGTTCTGTAGACAAGAGCAAATGCTCAGAATGGAATCAGGCCAGCACACCCCAGGATAACATGTACACTCTTGCAAAAAGGCATCACAGGATCTTTAAAAAATTTCCAGGACCAAAATTCAATCTAATATTCCTGTAACAGTACCACCAGTAGCACAGTGCCCCCTAACCACACATTGGAGAAACAGTTTTATGCTAAATTACAGGGAATAGAGCCACTAAATAACACTTCAAATAACTGCTTTTCACAACTAATTACATGGGAATGCAAAAACATGAAAGGTTCTTGAATTTAATAACTTCAGCATTGGTCAGAAGGGGAAATTAGTAGGATAAAAAACACCAACTAGTGTCTTACTTGTCTGAGGTCGATGAAAGCTAACTGCAGGGTGTCTCCCTGGAATCCTGGCACAGGCTCAGAACTAGCAAACACTGCAAAAAAAAAAAAAAGTTAAAATATTACAGACTTAGATCTATTTTTTTAAAAATGTAACAAAATCAAGCTCTATTCAATATAAATGCTAGTTATCATTAAAATGAAACTAGTTTCACTGTAATAATTTAAACTAATAAATCACTGTGATTAAAACCAAGCAAATCAATAAACAACTTTTCCATAATTTTTACAACAATCCCAAAGAATAATACCTTTAGGAGTATTGTTAGAAATTTTGCTTAAAACTCTAACCCAGTAGCCATGCAACAACCACACAAACCAATGTATTTTTTGGCCTGAGGTGCACGATTACTGAAGAATTTTGAAATAATACCAATTCCATGGCTGTCAACTATTTTCAAGCATGTGCTTTTGTTACAGCATTTATGCTATAAAAACTCCACCTCTAGCCACACAGCAATAAAGGACAAACACTAAGGTGTGAATTAATGTGTAGATGGCTGGTAGAAAGTCCTATGCCACAATCAGAGCAGAGCATGAAATGCCTTTTCATGCCTTTGAGTCCATATATCAGTAATGAACTTTTCTCATTTTGAACCCAAAAATAGGCTGTCAAAATTGGATAGCAAAACTGTACTCAAAATACAAAAAATGGTAACACAGTAATAAAAGAAAGTCAGCATTTGTTTAAATCAGGAAACGACCAATTAATGTCAAACTTAATAATAAATACACTTTTTGGTGTAATTACCCCAGTCACAAGTTAATAACAAACACCCACTGCCTCACATCCCCACTCAGGTTAGGTATCTTATTTCAAAAGAACTTAAACAGTATTTTTCTTATGCTCTTCAGTTAGAACTCTTAACAAAACAAAGTAGATACTACTGCAATAGCTTTAGAGAAGTATCATCTGAGGGCAGTGAAAGGTAACACTTTTTTCAACTTTGAGAAACTGGTCATTCAGTGGCAGAGAAAACAGAACATAAGCATCCAAAAATTTCCAGATCCAGTTCTAAGCTATACTATGCCACATGGACTCCTACTGACATTTAGGAGTACTATGAAATCCTTAATCTATTTTTTTAAAAGGCTAGTTAGAAAATTTGGATTAAGGACAAGTAAAATCCAGAAAAACATTGGTGTCTGAACTAACACAATGGTAAAATAATGGCCTCAACCATTTACTTATGACTGTATGGTTTCAACTGAAAGCAAGCTAACGAATTCAGATAGACTGTTCACAAGTCCAAAAATGATTACATGGAATGCAATTGTAAATTGCACTCTTACTTCAGTCGTACAAGAAACTACTAAGACCATTTCAGAATATTTAAGAATAGCTTAGTAATAGATCAATATAGTATCAGGGTAGCAGCTTTACCAGTAGAGACAGAATTTATTATTTGTATTACAGTAGTGCAAAAGTTTTTATGAGAGCCATGGAATAGGAGAATGAATTAAACTGCAATATGACTTGATTCTTCATCAAGTAAAGGAAAAAAAATAGTACTCAAATGCCCTAGGGAAATCAATGTAATTTCTCAGACAAGTACTGGTAACAGCTGGTAAACACTCACTGATTACTGTATTCAATCTGAAATCTCAACTGTCTGGTTTTCCTACTTTGTAAGTAACACCAGCTTTCTAGGGGAGTTTTCAGGGAATTTTAATCAACCACAAGGATGCTTTTAAAATAAAAAGAAAGATAAACAGTAGAAAAAGTATATCCTACACTCAGCATTTTATAGGGAGCGTTTTCTAATAATAAACTCGTTAAAAGCAGCAAAGAGAAAACGGCCTGTACAACCACCAACCTGCAGAGTAACAAAAGATGTCCAGGCCTATGCAAGCACTCTTCTGCACTCCCTCTGCTAAAGGCTTGTGTGTCTACACGGCTGCCTTCTGCAGGTATTTCATGGCCACTGGGCCTACCCTTTCTTCAGGGAGTCAGGTTGGCCTCTGTAGTCAGCCAAACAGCATTTGAAATGGGAACATCATACTAAAGCAGGGAATTCTATGCAAAGCTCCACAGCAAAGAGCTAAAAAGAGATACATGAGTTGAGAGCTATGGCAGCACACCAATAAGGACGATATGTTTGATGGCCAGAAGGGGTCTTTTCTAGACCTCTTAAATCAGAAAGGAGACCCCTTACTACACTGGAAAGGTATGGCCCATCTGTATCTGATCCTGTGTAACTTTCTATTCATAGACAGTACACTGCGGACAGCTTTCTCCTAGAGTCTGAGCTCCTCCAGCCATTCCACAATGGGAGAAGGAAGGTCAATGGCAATGAAAGGGCTACAGAATTGCAAAGTAAATATAACTGAACTGAAAAGTGTGCCCTGCAGGAAATCGTTTCGCTTAGCTATTTGCACTATACACTTTGGAGGTACCTTCTTACAGCAGGATACTCTTACATGCCACAGGGTAAATATTTGCATCTTTTCTGCAGCTCATCAGGCTTAGTTTGGAATTTATCCTAATGCATGAAATAATGCAGAATGATTTAGTTTCTCTACATAGTACCTACTACCACTGAAGTTATAGAACAAGAAGCACACAATGTACCAAACTTAATTATGGTATAAACTTTGTTCTCTTTAACTACAATTTTATATTATGAATGCATTTACAATGCGAGTGACATTCATTACAGCATAAGCATTTATTCTCACATCTGGATCACTTTGACAGGTGACTACAGTAGAATTTGTTTCATTATTACAATTTCATGAGTTCAAAGGCCAAAAAGTTAATCTACTTATGGTAACGGTCAGACAGTTCCCCCTCCGCCCCCAGCTCAGGGCTTTTAAGTTTTGCTAACAATTTTACAAAGCTAATTAAATATTTTCTACTGCACAGCATTTTAGGAAGATATTATAAGAACAGGATTAACATTCTTAATGTCTTTGTCCTGAGGGTCCTTTTCCAGATAGTAATGAAACATCATCATATATACATCTTTTAAGATATTCACCCCCTACAATCATTCTAGGCTTAACGAGGATTTGGGGGGGTAGGGAGCTGGCTGCTTGTTTATTTTAGTGTGCATAAAAGCATTCAGGAATTTTACAATATAGGAGAATGAAATGCAAAGATCACCATTAAACTGTTACTTTTAGGGAGAAAGAACTGGCTGCTTTGGAGTTTCACTCAGAAACTTAAATGTTTAGGAAAAATAAGCTGAAAATACACATGAATCTGGTATTCACAAAGTTTTTGTTAATGTCTTCTCTCCCTCCGCTTTGCTGATACTGTGTAGACTTTTCCTGCATATACAGAACAAGATCTTTGGCACAATGTGCGTCCTCAATATGCAGAATCTCAACATACCTCATATAACAGGCAGTTTAGGAACATAAAGAAGGTAGGAGCTAATGAAAAAAATATGTAGTAAGACAAAAACAGGCTGTGAGGTAACACATACATTATAATGGTAAACATAAATATTGTAAAGATTACTTCAGCCCATTTTCTTTTGAAGATTTTGCTTTGATCTTTTAATTACAGTTTGTATATAGGATATATGTGAATTTATATATATTTATGTGTGTGCGTATGTATGTATTAATGGAGACCTTAAGAAAAAGGCTGTGTCTGCTAAATGGAATCTAAGACATCTTTAAATTGTACTGAATTTCTATGAAAACCTAGATTTCTTAACAGGTCTCTTCACTTAGTCTCTCAAACCCCCATCTCTCAGACATCATCTGGTTGTGCCTTTCTGCTGGTCTGGGAATTCAGTACCTAATTCCTGACAAATAGCTTTGCTGCTCAATGGAAGAAAGTAAAAACCAGAGTCCAGACTTTGACTCAAAGGCTAAATTAGGACAGTTTTACTTCAGTCTCATAGCATTGATTCACAGGCAGGACAGCAAAGTTACCGATGTATTTTTAAAGAAAGAGTGGAGAATCAGGTGACTATGTCAGCAGCCAGCAGCCACTTTGCAGCCCTGTTGGATGCTCCAGCTGTTCAAACACGCCTGGAGGGGAGCCTTGCTGAGGGAGCTGCCAGCTGGCCAGGCAGCAGTCCCCAGCCCTGCCCCCAGCACCAGCAACATCTTGCTGCTTCCCCTCACTCCGCGCTGCCATATGTGACCAGCAGATGAAGGATGGTCTCAAGTGAGTTACGTTAACCTGACTTCCCAGATGGGAGAGGAGGCAGGTAAAGTGAGGGGCCTCCAGAGGAGAATATACTGCCTTTTCATGGAAAAACAGGATTTGGGTTCCCCAGCTTCTGGCACGCCCACCTGGAGACTACCTTTGTGGATGCTCAACAGAGAGCACTCTGGTCAAGATGTCACTTTCACTTGGATACTGTAGCTCTCCACACAATGGGTGAACAAGGAGGGACTGTCAGGAAGCGCTGTGTAAGGATGACCAGGAAGATACACAGCATCTTGCTTTGCCCTAATTCACCACTAACCCATGCTTGTTTATAGGCAGGACCCAAAACCTTTTCATCCTTGCACAGATTCACATTTGTGTGAAGGAGGATGCCTACTCAAACATGTTTATTTCATTCTGCCAATTAATCCTGCCTCACAATTCAGCTATCTTAAAATGCATAAATTATAAAAATTACCTTTAGCTCTTCCAAAAATCAGAATTTCTGACAAATTCCTTAATGAAAAGCTGATAGAAGGTATGCAGATCTGGATGGTGTCTCTGGAAAGCTAATTTTCAATTATGCACATCTTTCTTCTTGTAAAGTGAAATACAGCAACCCACATTTGACTTCCATCTTCAAGAAATAGCAAATGCCTCCCCCTCCCAATCCATTTTCTTCTTCAGGGAACTGAAATGCAATGTCCAAGCAAAAGACTATTCTTTGGATATTAATTCAATGGAATTTAGTACATTCTGTTTTCTGAACACTGTTGCAAGAACCCCAATCAAAGTAGTGGAAGATAACCACTGAGAAAGAGTGGAGCAAAATACAGAAGAAAAACACTTCTCTAGGCTATAAAACCTGTAGAGAGAGTGGAAGAATACTTTCATCAGACAAAACTGAAATCAAACAAAGTCTTGGCAATGTTTAGAAGGAAAACTAAAAACTTGTTAGAAGACAAGCAAGAAGATAACTTTTTTTAATAAATTGTGAGATAAGACCAGTGCTGATTTATTACTACTGTTAAGCAAATATATCAGATACTTCTGGATTTTCTGTTCTGCTTTTTAAAATTAGGTACTACAATGCACAGAAATTTAGTGTAGGATAATGAAATCACAGTTCACCACCAGACCACTTCCTTCCCCTCCACCTTCCTTCCTTGGAAGTGCACTTACTATTCTACCTATTCCCTGAGAAGACCAAGAACTTGAGCACTTACTGACTTTAACAGATTGCTGTTCATTAACAGATCGTTGGGTTCTTGGTTGGACTGTTGATTGTTTTTTAATGAAAAAGAAAAAAACCTGACAAGTAATCACATTTGTCTGCTTTTACTTAGACCTCTCCAGCTCATATTAGAAAGAATAAAATGAAAATGTTAAAGAGCAGAAAAAATACCTAGAATATAGTCAGGAATTTTAAAAAATGCATTTTCAGATATTCATAACTCATCTAACTTCTTAGTTCAAAATGTATGAGTATACTCCACTGTGTCTATAAGTAAAATGTCAAACCCATGTATACAATACAGTAGAAAACTACCCAACAGTGTGAATTATTTGCACACACTAAGCACTAATTGAAATGTCACTGTCGTATCCATTAATCCCAAAGCATCAAAGAATAAAGCTGGGGGAGGGTGATGAACAAGAACATAAATCACAGGCATCACACTGAGGCCTGGAATGTGGCTGTGATGGACCTTATGAATGAAACCACATCAGCAAAGCCGTCTGAGCAAAATCTTGTGTCAATCCCTTATTCCACAGATTGTAAAATGCCGTCTGTTGCAACGTACTATTCTGACAAGCTGACACAATTATATTTAAACTACTCCAAGGGATTCTGTGCAAAACAATTTTTTTTTCTAACATGCTTCAAAAGTTTGCACAAAGGAAGAAATAAAGTTTATTCTGTTTGCATTTGTACAGCCCATGCTAAAAGTTGCATGGTAGTGGAAAGAATGTGTTTTTCAGTCTTTAGGTTACTAGCTTTCTGAAAGTTTCTTATTTTGTCCCAAGATTTGCCATGTGGTGTCCATACAATATGCTCAATGTAACAGCTACATATAAAAAAAAAGTGTCATCTTAAGGTCATATTTTAATTTTAAAATAATGAAATGTTATCAAGTTAGAAAAAATAAAACTCTCCGAAGAGCTCTTCACTGATTGAAGTTTCTGCTGTGCAGCAACCAAAGATGGCAGAAAGAGGGGTAATAGAAATTAGGATGGCACATAACAGAGCAAAGGCTGAGAAGAAAAATGTCTGGAAACAATCCAGAGACCAGATGACAGCTGGGCTCATTGGAACTTCTCACTTCTCTGCTGTGACCATACTGTTCATACTGTGAAAGGTACCTGCAAAGCAATCATTTTATCCTCTGTACTACTAGAAATCCCAGAGTGAAACACTGAATTGGTTAACCTATACAGAATAGTGAAGTACCATGTTCTTCACAGTTGATATTTTAAATATTAGAAACAGAACAATATGGTAATAGGCATGTTATACTATTTGTTCAGAAGGCTGATGACTGTTTAGTGGGTGGCCCAATTTAGCTTGTCTAGATGAATGATTATGATGTTAGTATTATGAATACTATGGAATTTCTGTTTTTATAACTGGGATTATTTTTACATCTAGAAAACTATAGAAGTGAACAAACACATACTCCTACTCATCTACCTGAAAAGAACACTAATAAATTTGCAACATCGAGCGTACTGAAAGTGAAAGAAGTCAAACCATGATCTGTTTGGCCAACTTGTACAATCACGAGATGACTTTTAATGTCACAATCACATCTAACCCTCATAATTGCATCGGTTCATTTCATGCACTGAAAGGCCTTAAGGCTGGATAATGAAGGACTGTCAGAAAGACACCTGCTCTACCTGTTACAGAGTTTAGCTGCAATGTAACAAATAAGGAAGGAGAGGGCAAGACAAGTATATGGTTAAAATGTCAAAAATGCCCCTTAACTTTGTCCCTGGACTCCCACAAGAACCCTTTGTGATGCTAACCAAATTGCTTGAAATCAAATTTCCAGATTCCCATAGGTGGCTTCCAATTCAGTAGTCATCAATACTTTTCACGTATCCAAACTAAAAACCTCAGGACATGACTTGCAGAACTGCCCCATTTTACAGCTGTTACCAAAATCATTGACACCCATGCTTCAAACACATAATAGGAAAGATACTTTGATAAAAAACAGAGCAGAAGACCTGAAAATAAGCATTGGAAAAACCACTAGTGAGCCTTTCCACTGTATCTCAGTCATCAACTATAAAACCAGTCCTAACAGCTATTCACAGAAGTACCTTCCTTCATAAAGAGCTCACCCTCAGCTATGAACTCCATGCAAAACACGAGGTAATTAATCTTGCCTTCAGTGCTGGATTGAACCAGTTTATAAAGTAACTCTGATGCCATATTTTAAACAGTGAGAATAAAACAACATATGATGTATACTAAAGGAGTACTATTATTCTGCACAGTGATTAAGGCAGTAGCAGTTCCAGGAGTGAGGAAACCCTATGTAACAGCACATTTAAAGTTTGTATCATAATAGATTAACTCAAGAGGGAAAATTAAAATTTCACAGACATTTGACCTTTCTTTTTTCTTAATCATTACAACATATTTATGTAGTAGTTTGGGGCCACTCTGTACTAAACTATAATCTTCACTGGATACAGTGATTATAATCGCCCTGTGAGTAACAACAATGTACGTTTCAATCACATAATTGAGTTTAACAAAAAGTTTAATTAAAAATATATCAGAAATGTTAATGTACTTACTCATAAATACTTTTATAAGAAGATGTACTGTAATAATTTTTTTCATAAAAGACAAAGTTCTAGTAGATTATAGAAAAAGATCATGATATAATTACATTAAATAACATTTTTCAGTGTTAAGAGAGATATAGGTTGGAATATATACTTACATTCACATTGTATCACATCTAAATTAAACTGCTGAATTGCTCCCATGCTTATTTGTTTTAATTCACTGTCCAGTAGCATCTGCATTAGGGACATTGAAAGATGCTGGCAGGCTGACATGCAAGCTGTCTGGGCCACTTTTCCCTAGTAGAAAAAGGAACAGGTTTTAAGACAGAAACAAATGATACATCAGTAAAGAACTGCTTATCTGATTTGATTTTAATATACACTCGAAGTTTTAATGATTAGGGGAGAGATCACACTTCCTGTTATTTCTTTAACCTGTTAGCTTTGATTCCACTAAATGGAGAACTAGATTACATACATGTTAAAGCAATTATTGATATTACTTCCAGAAATTCAACAGTTTTCATGAATACAAGGACTTTTCCAAAACATTAACAATGGAAGTTGCTGAAGCATATGAACATCTTTGTGAATTTATTAAAATATTTTTAACCCAAACAGAATGAAAGCAAGAATGTAATGAAAGTCAACATGCTGCATATTTTAACAATAGTAAATAAAAAACCACCAAACTTTATATAAACCAAAATGATCGCTATCAGTTAGGGCATTTCTCATAACAGCTTTTGCTAATCATTGGTACTTTAATTGCTTGAATTCCATCTCAAAGCTTGTTGCTAAACTATTTAAAATATTCATGCCTATCCATCATCTTCTCAGGTGCTTAATAAATCAGTGCTGTCAGTGATCAACTACTTACAAAATGAAATGTAGCCCTCTGCTGTACAAAACAGAAATAATTTCCCAATCACAGCCTAGCTAGTAGCATTGCTCTTTATCATCTACACGTAATTGAGAAAAATTTTCCAACATGAGATCAAAAAACAAAACACAACATCAGACATTAACTTGATAATGAGTTATTAAAAAGTTAGTACAGAAAAATTGAAAGATAATGCAAATCTACCTGAAAGTTAAGAAAACCACTTGAGACCAGATACTGAACCAGATGGCACCATTCTATTCATAGCACTGCCACCTTTTTTGTGAATTTCAAATGCAACTATATGACTCTCTGTAGTTTAATGTACTTTAACCATGTTTTTCAACTGATGCCAATGTTACAGTGTATACTGAAACAAAGGTTAATGACACGCTTACACAAAAGAAATCACAACTGCGTCATACAGCTACTGCAGCACACATCATTATTGTTTTGCTTCTATCCATCGGTGAAGTGATGACACCTGTTTCTCTAAAGCAATGGTTCCCCAGCTGTTTTCTGCAAAGTCAGGTTAATCAATTCACTGCTGACTCCCAGAAACACATATAACCAAGGAAAATTATAATAGACAGTAGTTCACTGTCCCTAAAAGTTTGGAAAGTTCTGCTCCAGCATCTAAGAGCCAGATCTTGTCCTTAATAAGAAAACTTGTTCACATAATTGAATTTTCATGCACAGAAGATTTTCATAAGAGAAAGCAAATTTGGCCCAATATTTTGCAGTTTAAAAATCCATTATTTGTTAAAAGGAAATGAAAATGTAGAGAATACAATGGTAAACCTTCAACTCTCCTCATGTTCACACTGAAACATTAAATGGCTATTGCTAATACCTCTTTAGTATTAGGACACCTTCAACTGTTAGGAGCTTTTTAGCTAAAATGAGATGTCAGTTTCTTAATTGAAAATCTCAGAAAAGCAAATAACATTTTTGAGCAAAATAGATGAACTGACAACAAGGAATGTAAGAAACAATGCAAGAACAGCATGCTTAAAAGTCTCCCAAACCCAATGGTAATTACACTGGGAGACATGCAGTTCTATTCCCCAAGCAGAACAATATCAATATGAATNGGGGGAAAAGAAAGGAAAAAAGGAGGTGAGGAGGGGAATCAATGGGCCACAGTTTATGTAATTACAGTGTAGTAGGTTTAAAATACTTAATGGAAATGTCATTTTGATTTAATGGAACAACTAGTGCATCTCTGTTTAATGTACTGTTCCATCAAATCAGCTCCATGTCCTATTTATGCTGCCACTATAATGTAATAAAAGTTCAACCAGATTAATAGGTTGTCACAGAAAATGTTAACATTCAGTTTATTTCATATGTAAACATTGTGTACTCCTCTGTTATCTTAAATAAAAGACAGAATTTTATATTTCTAACAAGCATGTGTAGTTAATAGTCACAATCTGGCAAATATCAATAGTACTGGAGCACAAGATAATGGTTACAATAGAGAATGACATGGTTAAAGCCACTTGGACTTTAAAAAAGTATCAATACATGTACATTTAATGTTTATTTTAAAGTTTCATAAAATGGAAACATCCTAACATATAAACTATTTCCAACTATGTAACTGAACTACAGGCTTATTGTTCAAATGACATATAAAAATAATAGAAATTTACTACACACAGTTAATACTTACTCAATAAAATTGCTCAATATTCTCAAATTTAGAGAAAAAAACAAAGCTGCAAAAATCTAACAAAATGCTTAATTTTAACTATGAGAAATGTGAACTATAGTGTTATCCTCTTCAAAATTCAGTGCTTCCTAGTTCAAAATATGTGAGATGTATGATACCCAGAAAAGAAATTAAAATTTTTGTTAGAAAAATGTGATCTAGTTAAAAATCCATCTCCAAATTTCCACCATCTGCCAATTAATAAATTCTTCACCATTTTTTTCATAGAGCATTTTGAAGAGGAAACATAAGGATTCACAAACATAGCAATAACATTTGTTTTCAAGAATTAAACAAAGCTCAGATAGTTTTAAAACATTATTGATGTTTTTATTTGCCAGTCTGTTGTTTTGGGGTTTTTTTAATTACCATTATCTTTTAAGGGGGCCAGGGGTGGCTGTGGTTATCTAGCAATTAAATACCTATATTCAATAGCATGCAGAGATTCAGCAGGCTTCTCACATTCGCCCCAATTGCCTCCCATTTGGAGACACTGCTATTGTCTCTGCTGTGTCTATGCTAATTGCTGCTGTCTACAAAACCTATTCTTCCACTCAGCCAATGTAAAGTTTAGGAAACAAGGACCCTATTCTATAAGCAAAAACACCTGCTAACAGTGTTAAAGGAAACTGTTTTTTTTCACCCAGCCTTCACATTTTGCTGAAATACAAGTTTGTAAAAAGAGAAAACCCTTAGACAAACTTCTTATATTTCAAAGGAGCTTGTAAAGAGAATTTGCTGACATATTAAATCCTTTTTTATAGGACCCAAAAGCTTTTCTCCTAAGAACAATTGTAGTAAAGAGACATTTGGCTCCTAGGAATTCCCCAAGGGTCAGCCATATGCATCCTTCCACGGCACCTTCGCGGTGCTGCTTTCTAAAACCCATGCTAGCTGTCTCAAAAGCAGCTTTCATCATTCACTATGGTGTCAGTCAATATGATTTATGGACTGCATTCAACAAAGTCAAAGCATATAGAATGAGAAATATGACTACAATCTGCTAATTTGTTTTGTATTGAGCCACTTAGGAGTCAAAGACCTGATGTCAGGCTGAGACCAGCAACACAATTAACCAACCAGTGACAGATTCATCCATCCTCCCTGCCAGGCTGTGCCAATCAAAGACAGCATGAAGCAGCGTTTGGAGAAATCAGTAAGAAAACCCATTCTCTAAGTAGCCTGTGAAAGCTGTTGATTGACAGTTTTTGAATATAGCTGCAGAAAACCACCACCCCTCCACCCTCATTGCAAGCTGTGAAATTAGACTTTTGCTGCCAATCACAGAAACAATAAGATAACACAAACTGCCATCCTCAGCATAAAAAGAAACTAACAAAACTTATCTGTTAAATCTAAAATGTTAAGTTAAAGAGGACAATGTCATTCTTTCTGAAAATGCAAAGAAATTAAACATCCAGATTTTATCAGTCAGGGCTAAATGCAGCTTTTGAACTACTGATAAAATACAAGTATACTAAAAGAACTAATGGAATTTTTAAGAATCAATTTTACTTCCAGCCTCTGCCCCAAATGATACTGAAACAGTGAAAAATATTAACTGAAAGAAACTTGTAACTGTTGCTTTTCAATGGCCACTCTTTTCCAAAGCACTGTCCAGTACTAACTTTGCATTGACAAGGAACATACTTAGAATAAAATTTCAGCTAATTCTAAACTGAGATTAAAACCACTTACATACAGACACATTATAATTTCAAATTAACTAATCTGAAAATAGAAGGTAACATTTTTCCTTAATTATTCAAAATAAAACTAAAAAAGGACAGGTCCTGAATAACAAATTTGATAATCCAATGAGATTAATAGCTGTATAATGAAATTTTAGTTTGCTTTTTGATTCAAAACATCTAATGGCACTATAAACTGCAACATGAACTTAAACCAGGATGCAAACATAACCTCAAAAGACTAATTTCTTGTAAATTTAGAAAACAGAACCATTAAAAACTGCATGCCTCTCAAACTATAACCTTCCCAAGGCCATGCAGCTTCTGTGCTCTGCATTGTTGAAATTCTGCTAGTCCTTGGTCATGACATAACCAGCAGACTGAGACCTATGCAACATTAACAGGAAATATTTCTACACAAAATGTTCAATATTCATAGTGCTCATGACACCTATTACCTTACCAGTTCAACATGAGGCAGAGTATTCAGTGACAGAAATGCTCACAGGAGGGATCCACCAATGTCATCTAGTCCAACCTTCTACTTGGAGCCGGACTACTGCCAAACACTAGTTCAGGTCCATTGTCCTTTTTTCTCGCTAAGCCTTCAAAATAACTGAGGATGGGAATTCAACAGTCCCCCTGTGTGAACTCCTCCAACCTCGTGCTACTCTCTTCATCCAAACTTTTGCCCTAATATCGAAGCTTCACCTCCCAAGCTTCTACCTGTGACCACTGCCACATTTGAATTTGTCAGTCCTACCAGAAAAGTTCGGCTCCATCACTTTTGTATTTGTTCTTCAGGAGGCTGTAGGCTGCCACCAGATCTCTCTGCAGCCTTCTCTTTAACAGAGTAGTCAACCTCCCTAGCTCCATTTGTAACTCATGTGCTGTAGGCTCCTAACCACTTGGGAGCCCGCTGCTAGGTCCCTTCTCCAGATTTTAATAATTTAGTAATATTAACTTCATCACTTTCATTAGCATAACAATGCTTATGCCGAATCAAAATAAACTCCTTATATGAAAAAAGTAATCAGAGGATGGAAGAATTCTTAAACACAATACATCATCTTCTTTAAAAAATAAAAAAAAGGCAAATAACACCAGTACACACACTTCCTTGACCCCAGGCAGGTGTAGCAGAGAAACGATGGAACCTTCACTGATTCTTTATTCAGCTTTATCACTCTACCCTTATTCTGTATGCATGTCTCATAGCTGTATCTTGATACCTGACCTCTCTTTCGAAAGGTCTAATAGTCTTCTCTAAATTACCTCATTTGGGATGCAAGACACATCCCACCAACCTTCTGCAAGGTTTTTAAGACTCCTGCTGTCTGTCCCAGTGTCCCAATGTTAGTCATTAACTTGATCCCTGCATGCAACCACACAAGGAACACAGCAAGTCATCAGCAAAACAGAAAGGGTCTTTTTATTAAATGATTAAAAATTGAAGCAATAAGCCTGCAGGCAGTTCATAGTTTTTCTGTTCACATGCTTTTTCTTCATCTTGCATCTACTTACCGACATAGCTGCATGGTCATTGTTGTTATTCTGAGAAGGAAACCAGTAAGGCAATCAAAACAAAAAAATTAAGATGTACTGTCAACTTCAAAAAAAAAAAAAAGAATAAAAAATTGGTAGCAATAAAAGGTAAGAAAAAGCTTACAAAAAGAACAATTATAGCTACAGAATTCCTTAAATTATTTTTTAAACCTTTTTTTTTTTGAACTTATATAGTATTTTGTTGAGGCATAATAAAGAGATTATAATTTAAATAACACTATTCTGGCAATAATACCTTTTTCCGTAATAACGAACTGTATGCCAAAATATCAAAGTAGCAAACTTCAAATGACAAAGTCTCTCAAAACGCCTTTTCAGAAAGTTTTCATTACAAGAAATAATTAATTCCAAAACTCTTAGGTTAAAAACTACATTCTATGTTTACCATGGCTTACATGTTGGCTTACAGATGTTGTCTGTATGCCATTAACATGTAACATTCATCAGTAATAAATTTTAACATAAATCTAATGGCAATATACATCTAGGGTGGAATAAAGCTATTTTCTTTTCCAAAATTGCTTCTTAAGTACAGTAAACAAACATAGAGGAGAAAACTAAGATGCAAAAGCTAAGGTGGGGGGGGAAAAACTTTGGAGACACAAGACATTTCCAGTGATTCAACAGGGATATCAGACTCCATCTAAGCAGTGGCACTTTGTGTGCAGGTTCAGTGTAGTTGAGATCAAGGCCTACTTGATTTAGAGCTCTAATGTTTCAATAAAAATAATACAAATTGCATAAAACAGATATGCAACATAAGATGTATTTTTGAAAAGTTATGTTTACATTGGTACGGAAATACTTCAGTACAGCCCCACACAGAAGCACAAAAGGAGACACATCCCTGTGCATTTGCACAGCTTACACATGCAGCTAAAATAAAACAAGACTCTACCGACAGGAACCCAATGACTGCAACACAAATAATTGCTAAAGAACACATTATAACAGTTCTACAAGAAGACTAGAGTTTGAAACAATACCAAAGAGAAAGTCAATGACCCTTGAGCATGACTACAGAGAATCAGTGTGGCCAACCAGTGTCTCCAGCCCTGGCACAATGCCCTGTAACACCATCATGCTAAGGTATGCTAAGGTAGAAGAGAAGATATTCTTCTACTTGCCCAACTCCTTTCCTTACTAGAATTATGGCCAGTGGCTAGGACTTCTGTTCTTTGATTTCCAATTACACAAAAGGTTCAGACAAACTATTTGGAGCAGTGGAATGTGTCTGCCAGCCATACAAAAATTATTATGGAAATGACACTGTGACATTAATGGAATAATCCATTAAGGAAAATCAATTCTAAAATTATTCCAAATCTTAATTATGGCACATGAGATCCTAGCTTAGTTTAGCACTCCAAAGCACTTACTATTTTAATGAGTTATGGAACATAGTTCTGGGCTAATCTTGGAAAATGCTTTTACTATACATTTTCTTTAATGAAAATAACTTACTGGTACATATCTAACCAGAATCATCATAATGAACTGTGCACACATTTTGATATCAACTCCACAGCTCATACAAAACATTCATTGGACTGTATGTTTCTACAACTGGCCAAGCCAGGATAGGGAGCGAGATGCGGAATAAGTAAAGCAGACTAGTTGTCGATACAGTCCTACATCCTGCCTGGTGTCTGACCAGCGTTTGAAACTAGAGAACAGCTTCTTCACAGAAACTAGCTTTCTCCACAGGCTGACTTGTGCCCCCAGGCACATATTTCTACTCCTTCCACACTTTTCAAGTCCTAATACCATAGCTGCTTCTTTCCATCCCTCCTAACACATTACTTCATTTTGTCTGTGGCTCATTTCTGAACAGCTATATGGCAACATACATTCATGACAGTCTCTGTAGATCCTGCTCTACAAATTTCACATCCCTTAACTACTATTTGCGTATCTGCACTGAGGAGCAGTACCATTTGTTCACACTGCTTTGTATACTAAGTTACAATGAATTTAACTATCTAACAAACTTTCAATTCTCTATCAAAAAATGCTCCACTGATTTAGCACAGAAGCACATGCTTCACACAACACATTCACATCAATATCACCATACATTTTGAGTCAATTAAAAGAACAGGAGACTGAAGAACCACAGCCTCTTCACATCTCATGTGGAAGATGAGATAAGCCCACTATGCCCGCAACTTCAACACCTTGCTGTGCACATAAAGAAATTATTATTCAGACTATTTCCAGTTTGAAGTCTCAAAACATTCTACACCTTGAGGACTTATTCTTTATAAGCATTGCATGTGGCAAAGCACTCAGGCATCAGTGTGACTGCAGCAACCTAGGACAAGCTGATGAAAAGCAGATGTAGTTTGAATGACTCACTAAAGTCACTCCTGATCTATAAAGCCATAAACCATTATGATGATAAACCAAACTAGAAACAGTCTTTTTTTGTCTCAAAGGGAAATCAGACAACAGAACATAACAATTCATGCATAAGACAACACTACCCTTTTTGCTGGGACAAAATAGCACAGGATATATTTGAATATGAACATGGATTCATTTCAGTGAAGCTCAGTTAACTAGAATCAAATGACTTCTTATGTTCAAAAGTATTTAGCTAAGAACCTTGGAGAATACAAGACGTACATAATCTTATCCACAAATGCAGCATTTGCACCAATTCTGCATTGTTGAACCAATGTAGGTATACACAAAACACAGACAGTTAAAAGTTCATCTGATGCTCTAGAAAACTGCATACGTTTTCACATTATTTGTAAAGCAGTTGTTGGTAACAATATTAGTAAGGTATTTGAAAGTATTTTCTATGTGTTCCCAAGGAACCATCACCAATATACTGAAACACATTTGACAATGTCCCTGTGTTGAATAAAACTTTAAAATACATCTTGCCAGCATGTGCACAATGAAAGAAAACCTCTCTTTAAAAACGTGGCGTATTAAAATAAAATTACGTTCAAATAGTTTGAAATTAAACTTAATTTTGAACACTTACAGGTAAATGAGTAAAAACTTGAAACGTGCTTCTTAAAAAGTTAATTAGGTCCATTAAGTATCCACTGGCTCTTCCATCTGATTCAGACATTGTCCAATCATAATCAGCAATCTGAATAAATTCATCTATTTTTTGATTAAGTTTTGTATATATTTCTCCTTCTGCAGCATGCCTTGCATCCTGGAAAAAAAATTGTGTACAACGGTCACAAGTCTAAAACGTGATTAAATACAGATAAAATTATATCCCTCAACAAAACTTGTCTTGTGTTTTTCTTAGATTAAAAAATATTTTATTTAATTCAGTATTTAACTTCTGTCTTACACTAAGCCCGAGGCTGTGGTTTTCAAAGGCTCCCATAATGCATACTATGAGTGTTCATAACAAAACATGCCTACAGAAGATTCAAAGTTCTCAGACAAATGAAGTTAATTTGAATTTGGAAACAAAGGAACTTCTTTACTCTCTTCACAACCACCACCTTTAATTGAGTCTTATGCATTTTATCAACCTTGACACAAAGTGTATTTGCCTTCTTTCATAAAAAAATGCTAAAAGAACCTAATAATTTTGTCTTTTATGGATAGAGGCCCAGCAATCATATGATTTGATGTAATAATGTCTTAACGCTGCACATCTGAAGAACACAATTTTTCATTCTCCTTTAAATATCATCATCATCACACACCATGAATCAGAGCACTCCCTTACTTCCTCCTACCCCTACTCTTTGTTCTGCAACATGCTGGATTCTACTTTTTGGAACAGCAAAGTCCTGCATTTACTGTGAATTAAGTTTACAATGCTATTTATCTGCCTCATTTGTACAGGGGACACCCTGACAGATACAATGGGATCTTTGTGCAGATGCTTGGTAAGGTCTGTGTTGCTGGAAAGGTGGGCTTTTGCCAGCCTGGAGTTTAAAGATGCTCAATATCCTTCTAATTTGGGCTCAACATGAAATCTTCACTGATATGGAAAAATAATTCAAGTAAGACATTTGATTTAAAGTGAACAGAGCAGTTGCTTGAGGTTTTTAGAGAGTAAAAGTAGGCTGGATATACTGAAGCAACAAAAAAAGTGGATGAAACTCCCATCACTGCTTCCTCTAGGAGAATGCAGTCCAAAAAACATGGCACTTCAGAAGAGCATATATATGAAAGGCAAAAAGGAAAAAAAAACATTCACATTTATCTGAGCTTATAGGTGTCCCCACATTGAGTACGACAACTTCAGTTTTCAGTCAGGCCTCGGGCCACAAAGCACTTCAGAAGTAAGCAAGAAAGCATGTGGCCCTGCCATGAATAAATACCAAAGTCTGATTCCTTAAAAATAGCATTTTTACTGCCAAACCAACTTGTAAAAGCATTCAGTGAACAAGTCTCCCAATCCAACACACAAGAATCTGGTAGCCTGTTAACATGTCAAAGGAATATGCTGACATCCACAGTTTTGTAGACGGCCATGGCTAAGGAAGTTTCAAATAAAGTTAAATCTATATTTAAAGCTTCTAATTAACAGTAAGACCTCAAATTCAACAATCTACAATGATGGGGCTTGCAAATATATCTTCTTTGGCTTAGCAAAATGCCTTCAATATTTTGTTTGTTTTTGTTTAAAAACTAAGTCATTTTGGAGTGGTTGTATAATCTTTAACAGTTAAGATGATTTACTGGCAATGGGAAGACTAGTCTTTCTGTTCTTAAAAAAATAGAGTGCAGATGCACTTAAAAGTTCACCTCATGAAATGTAAATGTAATCAATGCTGCTAATAAAAGGAGATTTTTGATCACTCAGAAAGAATGGAGGTGACACAATTTGCCACCAGGAGATGAATTTAATAACAGTAGAACATACCAAACTCTCTGAGAGCCCAGGTGAGAAACTGTGAGCAGTTTTTCATTATAACAGAGACAGAAAAATGCGAGGGATTAACGAGAAAAGAATTCTCTACTATAATTGGAGAACATTGAGCTAACAAGTTCTCCAGGGAAGTAGACAGAAGAGAAACCATAAAAACCCAACAAATCTGGATTGTCAGCATTCATCCCATATTCTTCTGAACTGCATAGGTACTGAGCACAGGTATAAAATTCTGTTAACCCCTCCAATATGTACTGGGTTTCTGTGGCCAGGTTTTGGTAGTGGGGGCTACAGAAGTGGCTCCTGTGAGAAGCTGCCAGAAGCTTCCCCCAGGTCTAGTGGAGCCAATGCCAGCCAGCTCCGGCATGGTCCCACCGCTGGCCGAGGCTGAGCCAATCAGGAACAACAGTAACACTTCTGTGATAACATTTTAAGAAGGAAAAAAATAAAAGCTATTGTGCAGATGAAAACTGCAGAAAGGGAAGAGCAGAGTGAGAACATGTGAACAACTCTGCGCAGACCAAGGTCAGTGCAGAAGGAGTGGGAGGAGGTGCTCCAGGTGCCGGAGCTGAGGCTCCCCTGCAGCCCATGGAGGACCATCGGGGTGCAGAGCTCCACCTGCAGCCCGGGGAGGAGTCAGTGGATGCTCAAAGGGGGCTGTGGCCCCATGGGAGGGGGTCCCATGCTGGAGCAGGGTCCTGACAGGGACTTGCTGACCTGTGGGGAGAGGTTTTCATGGTAGGACGTATAGCCCTGTGGGGGATTCACAGTGGAGCAGCCTGAGCCTGAAGGGCTGCACCCCATGGAAAAATGACTCACATTGCAGCAGTTTGTGAAGAACTGTTGCCTGTGGGATGGACTCTTGCTGCAGAGGTTTGTGAAGGACTGTCTCCCATGGGAGGGACCCTCAGGAGCAGGGGAAGGACTCCTCTCCCTGAGAGCAGCAGAAACAAGAACTGACCGTGATCCCCATTCTCCATCTCCCTGTGCCACTGGGCAGGAGGAGGTAGAACTTGGAAGGATGGAGGGGAGGGGGGGAGGCATTTTTAAGGTTTATTTTACTTCTCATTCTCCTGCTCTGATTCTGTTAGTAATAAATTTAATTAATATCCCCCCTTTGAGTCCATTTTGCCCCGTGATGGTCACCTGTATCTCTCACAGTCCTTATCTCAGCACATGAACCCATAGTTACATTTTCTCTCCTCTGTCTAGTTGCAGAGGGAAGGGAGAGAGCGGCTTTAGTGGGTACTGGCATCCAGCCAGGATCAACCCACTACTAGAACTGAGATAGTTAATAGGACAGTTAAACAGAACTTATAGCATAAGCAGCCAGCTAAAAATATAACACAAACTTGTAACTGCATTTATTAAAACAAAATTCAAGGATAAAGAACATCTTACCTCTTAGAGAAATCAAAGACTATAGCTGCATTGTTTTGTTTGAATGGTAAAAAGATTATGGATTGATCTCACAGGAAAATAGCTACAGATATGCAAATTCAAAGACACACGTGTGCTATTGATACACGAGCAAACTCAGTAGCCTAGGGCAAAATTACGGGAAACTACTTGCAGGGCAATGGTAACCTAACTATGGTTGCCAGACCAGAATCTTTCTGTCTTGCTTAAGCATGAAATCCTTAGCAAGACAAGCAACAGCTAATGGGAAAATTGTTGGCAATCAACTAGAAATATGAAGTGACTTGCAATGATAATGCTTTACTTCACCTCACCCACCTTTTAACATCTATGCCAGAGGGTATGTCACAGTAGGATAGGCTACATACTGCATCCAGAGAAAAAATGAGGTGCAGAAAACAGAGCTACTCTCAATAGGATTAGTCCTCTTTATCCCATAAATATGAGAAATCACACTCCTTTGTTTCAGTGTACACACGAAAAAACCAAATACCTGAAGTTCAAGTTGCAGCTGCTTTGGAATCCCTGATGACTTTTTGGTTTGTTTTGTTTCTGTTTCAAAAATTTCTGTGTAGAAGCCTGAAGCAACTAAGAAGGCAATGCTGAACTAACAGCACAAGGTAACCTATGCAAGACTACTCTTCGGTGAGAATGTTTTCTTCAGGAAGGAAAACCCAAGCCACTCCCACAAGCACACATATATGCTTCTATTCTAAACCAAGAAACCTACACAGCCAGACCTGGTCAATGAAATAACTTCTGCTGTACTTATGTTTGTGAGTACTAAAACTTGTTTTCTCAATGTACACAGCCATCTGCTGCTTGAAAAAAGCACCCAGCACCCAACCACCACCAGAGCATGAAGGATCTTGACACCTGTCCCCAGTGCCACTGTCCAGCAGGGTTTCTGGTGTAGGGTCATTCAGTGGCCTGAGACCTTTGCACTAAGCATAGCTACACCAAATGCTGGGATCTTGGTTCAGAGCTTACAAGGGTCATTATGATACAAAACAGCCTGAGCGAGGATCAGGATTTTGACTAATTCATTTTAGGAATAAATCTCACTCATTTTGAGTTATCTGACATTATGTGTATAAGCTGGTTTCTCAATAACAACATGTGCCAGCCTTACAATTGAAAAAATGACTAAGGCCTTTGGAGTAATATTGTGGAGAGGGACTTTGCAAATGAGGGTATGGATTTTGCTCTGCCCAGGACATCAGGCGTGACTACACAAGGCACTTGATATTTTTGCTTTAGTTTCTTTTTTTCAAAATCCTACAGAGTTTTTGGATAGACAAATGCAAAAACAATTAGGACAACTTAATCTACTAGTGAGATGAGGAGCCATATATAAAAATTTATATATAATTTTTCATTTTAGGATTATTTTGCCCTCAGGTTACAAATGTTGACATGCTAAATGATGAAATGGCAATTGTCTATGATGAAATATGCATCACTTAAGATTTAATTTTTTGAGATATAAGTTTAATCACTTATTTCTGAAAAGCATCACAGAAAATACAGCTCATGCAGATAAGCAGCTGCCATATATTAGAAACAGTGACGTTTCCAGTAATCATTTCACAATTATAGTGTATATAAAGGACATGTAAACAAAAAAAAAATTCTAGACATATCAGAATAATTTGTGCTTTGTAGCACATTCCTAATACTTCTTTTATATTAACAATTACACCATTTGAAAATACACCACAAAATATTTCTCCTGTAGAATAAAACCAAATAGATACAAACATTTTAGAGTAAGCCAGCTGTTTTGCTTGATTCCATTCAGATGAAGGGAGATGCTACACAAACTGCAGTTTAATCTATTAAAAGCTACTGGTAAAGTTAAGCTTAGATTTTCATTTAATTACTTAATAAAAAGTGCATTTGAAAGACAGTATTGAGGCTTCTTACATACTGATATATTCCAGGTCATACCAATAACATAAAAAACAGTGTTTATCTGCTCAGTGTTACAACTGATGCTTAAGAGTTCAAAATTATTTTAACACAAAAATGAGAAGGCACACAGCTTTACCCTCACCATCTTTTGTTTTAAAATGCTTCATTTATAGTAATTTTAACATAACTTTTCAGACACAGTCATACAATGGATGAGATGTACCATACCTTAAATGTAGAAAGTCCATAAAGTCTTGTAGTGTGAACAGTCAGTTGTGAAATATTTGTAATGTTAGATATAAAATCCTCAAGGTATTTACAGGCTTGTTCCAAGTGTGTTGTGTTTATGATGATTTGAACAAGCTACAAGAGACAAAAAATTCTTGTAAAAATCCTTTCTGTATCACTCATTTCATCTGATTTTGTAAATGATAAGAGTCTTTGAACATGCGTTTTAAAACTTACCTCTGTTAAACCTATATGAGGTTTTTTAATTAAGTTCTGTAAACAACTACTTAGGGTTCTTGTAAGCAGCAAATTTGTAGATTTTCTGAGCATATCATCTATTTCTGTTGAGCTGAAAAAAAAAGTTTATTTTTGTAACTATGCTGTACGTGGAAATTTGACAGCAATATTTAACAATTTTAATTTTTTCCCCTCAAAGGAAACTTTTCGTTTAAGAATTCCGTATGTGCATTTAAATTCTGGTTGCTCCAAGTTTTCTGTGATCCAACAGACAGAACACCTCTTTCACTTACCAAATTATCCATTAACTGAATTTCCACTCTGAAGCAAAATCTGTTATTTTTAGATTTTGGACATGTTTATTGACACAGCACTTCATAAAGAGTAATTTGTGGGTTTTAATGAGTTACTAAGGAGGTCAACATGTGCTCATTAGTACGTGTAAATTATAAACAGTATCAATTAAGAATGTGTGAAAGGGAGTAATTTACATCTTTAACTGTGTAGAAGTGGGTGAGGGCCACCAATACCTCCCAGATTACAGATCTATGGATTCTATTTTATATAATTAAAACTAGACTTTTGAAGGTCAGAACAGGAAAGAAATGGGTGAGTTGTGATGTTTTCCATCAGAAAAAGGTGGGATAGAAGAGGGAAACAGATGCAAACAGCATGTTTTGTTTGAGGAAAAATCATTGCTAAGGAAAATCAAATCGCTGAGAAGGGAAAGACTCATAAGTAATCAGGGATGCTAAACAATTGTTTCTGAAATGGTCAGTATCAAAGTATACTTTTCTATCTTTACATACTTTGTTAAATAAAAAAAAATCTCTAGATTACTCACATCAGTCAATACTGTTTAAAAAACCCAGCAGTGCTTTAGGCTGCTTACTGTACCAAGCTACGTTCAACCATGAACATATTGTACAGTATACATATACACACAGGAAATATATGCTACAGCGTTGAGAATCATAAAGAGTTACATATGTAAATTATGAAACAAGCACAGTACGTACACAAGACAACATAATTTCATTTTAGTATATATGGTTAGATCACCTGAAAGTTACAGGTTGCCTTTGAGTCACATTCCTGATACTTCAAACTTACCTGCGGTGAAGTGACTCTGAAAACTTAAGGCTTGCATAAATAAATTCCTTGACCTGGATATAAATCTGAGGCACTGACTGAGACATTGGAAGCTTCTTTGGAAAGGACTGCTGTGAAAATAAAAGATCATACTGTCTTACACTTGAAACTGATTCCAACAATTAGAAAGCCACTTAATATTATAAACATTTCAATCTACCTTAACGTTTTGTGATTTTCATCAAATACAAACAGTGGTATGCCTTGAGCTGACTTCTACATCTGTTTTAGTGTCTTATAAGCAAAAGAACTTTATCTCTTAAATGACAATAAAGTTTGGAGACTTTAGTTGCTTTAAGATCCCACTGTAGAAAGCAATCTGCAAACATGCATTAAAAATAAGTCTCAAACTGGTTTTAGTCTGCATGAACAAGGTAGAAGTAAATGGTGTGAGAGGTTCAAAAATGCAAACATTATTTTTCAAGATAAAGCAGTGCAAAAACAATTTTGAGAAGTTCCAATATTTTTGGAATTTTCCAAGTATCTTGAGAATGTTTAGACAGTGTTTGTGATGGTTCATAAAACTAAAGTAGTTTGAATTCTTTTCAGGAATCTGGATTAACATGTAGGAAATATTAGTAGTCCATAATAACAAAATCATGCTTCTTACTTCAATTTCAAAGCTGATATTGTATTTGGGAGAATAAAAATAAATACATTCAAATAGATCTATACATACCAAATAGGTATTTCTGCACTGAATAAGTAATTTTTGCAATCTGCTAAAAAATTACTTTTCTGTTTATTCTGAGACTAATGCATGAGAAAAATAAACAACTGGCATAATCCCCGAAGAATTCAATTTCTCTAAAAAAAACGCACCAATCAATGACAGCTCAAGTTGTTTACTTAAAAAAACAAGGTAAAACAGATTACCTTGATATTCTCCTAACCATACCCATTATTTAAGATTAGGTGGTGTGACAAATATATGGTGTAAGCCAGATTTCTGTTCCTTTGTTGCATTTGGTTGAAGTCAACTAACCTGCTTCACATATTGCTAGGATACACAAAAAACCCCACCTTGCCTTATCTCTAATTATGTCCTTTTGCTTTACATACAGGTTTTAGCTCTTTTCAGAGATATATTAAAAAAAAATGGTTTCTCTCCTTTACAGATGAATTAACAGTGACAGAGAGATGTGAGATGACTTACCAGCACCAAACAGCAGGTCAATCACAGAGCTGAGAAAAGAATTCAACCTGATTCCCAGCTTTACTCTCAAGCTCATCAGCCCCAAAACTAAAAATCAGTGAGATTCTGCCCATAAAACATCTACAGAAAGCGCTGCACACTAGGGAATAGAAATGACTCTCTGTATCATAAACGACAGAAAATTGTTGAGAATACATTTCCCTTTTGGTGAAATAAAAGCCAAAGTTTTGTATTAATCATACATATATGTAACTAGCAGATAAAATTATTTAGTACAAATTAAAAAAAATCTGGAATTTATTAGCAAAATATCTCATGCAAATAGTATCTGAGGTGTGGTATACTTCCAATAGTGTAAGGGATTTCCATTTTGTTTATCTTATTTTAGTACTATAATGGCTAAGCAAATGAATTTGATGGAGGAAAATACCCAGAAAGCACTCTGGAGTCTCATTCAAAAATCAGCATAAAAAGCTCCTTTAGTTTTTCATCTTCCCTGCAACACTGTATTAATGACATGTAGGTGTTACATTTGCCTGACAAATCCCGGAACCACAGACTTAGAACAGCTTTTTACTTCAGCAGGTATCTGTAGAATGGATTGTGTATTAAATGGCTTCTCCCCTCCACAGTTACTCCCACTGTCATGTGGTTCTTGGATTTAGTTCCCCTCTACAGACTCCATCATGAGTCTCTTATTTCTTCACTGGTATTACCAAAACCGTATTTGAATTGCAGAACACATTAATGATCTTTCTGTGAAAGGAGTTGTAATGAAAGGAGGTTATAAAAGGACATCCTACCAGAATGCTAGTACAGCAGTATTTTTTACAGTCCCTTCATGTTTATTTCACCCCATGTGCTCAAACACAAATTATTAAATTTAAAAATTAAATATAAAAGTTGCTGTCTCTACCTGATCCTTGTTTTACATGTATTTTTGCAATACTACAGCATATACTGAGTTACTAAACCCAATGACTGGCAATAAAATTTAACTAATTAAAGACAAATTGTATTATCATTACATAAAGACTTTATCAATTAAATTGTATTATTAATTTGTTTACAAAACAATGGGTTTCATTATTCACTCAAACATCAGAGCAAATGACTAAAGCTTTAGTTTTCATATTTACTTATGACTAGATAATTATGCACAAAGAAGTTGATTTAGTCTCTTAATCTACCTAGTCTTTCAAATTTAAATTGCTTTTTAATTATAAAAATCATTACTGTCCCAAGTGTCCTTAATCGGATTTCCACAAACTTGAATAACATAAAACTTTTTCTTACCTTATCAAGTTCTGGATCTTGAAAAGGAAATTTGCTTATAACTATTTTGTATTCTTCTTCATTTGCTACAGGAATAGGGCTGTAGTTGTCTGCTTCAAAAATATCCCTGGTGAATTAGCAAAGTGAAAAAAAATTGGACATGTAACTTACAGTATTTTCTGGTGTTCAAATATGTAAATAAATATAAATTTTACTACGTCTCTTAGGTGTGCATCTTCAAAAAGTTTTAAGAATTTCACAATCCCAAATATGTTTAGATTACTTTGAAAGTACCTCATATATGCTAACTCTTTATAGTGTGCCTAATCAAAGAGAAACAAATGCCTGAAAGTGTTTTAATATGTGCATGATACAGCAAAGGAACCTCAGATAACTAGTCCACTCCAGAGTAAACCTTTTAATATAGTTACTAATTATGCTCTCACTTAGGTACCAGAGCTACACACAGTCAAGATATGATCCAGAACTTCAACCAGTACGTGGCACAGCATTGTTTGAGTACCCTCTGGATTTCTCTGCTACACAAATGACTATATTAGATGCATGGGGAGCTGGAGAACCTTAAGTGGTCAATTTACTGTTAAGGTTTTTCTGTAATACATTGTAACATATTTTATGGTAAACAATTTACGCACATTTAGACATCACACCCTATCTGCAAATAGGCTCTGGAGTACAGTCTCAGGACAATGTATTCCTGCGTTTAAAATTTAGTCAATCAAATGATTCCAAGTAATAAGTGGAAACCAATCTGCATTGAAAAAACATGAAGACATACTGGCAATGTCAGTAGCTGTCAGGAAGATATGCATATCAGCTAACTGTAAACATTAAGACCATCTAAATTAGGAACCTAAAGCCCTATTGCAATAGCCTAGAAGTTATTAGGTTCCTAATGAAGAGAAACATATGTCGCCCTCCTGCATGTTTCTCCAGTAATGTCCCTTTGGAGAGCTTCCTTCTCTCCATTAACTATAGAAGCAGTACTTGATGTCTCTTTTCATAAATGTTAGTTACATGTGATGAATATCTCCATCCTATCCAACCTGAAATTCATACACAACACTTGAATTAATAAATTCTTCCAGCATTACATCACAAAAACTTGAAACTACACAAAAACAATAGGTGCAATACAAAAGGCACAATTATTTTGATGCACTAACCTGAACAATCCAGACCACTTTTTAAGAAGTGTTTCATTGTATTGGTCTCTTATCTCAAATAAAAGATCAAACAGTCGGTTCACAGGAAAACCATAGCCCTAGTATAAAAATTAAGAGGGATAGGTCAAGAACTAATTCGTTCAATTCCTATTGTAACACTTCAGGACTCTGATATGAGACTTACTAGTTCATCTTGCCACTTCTATAAAACATTTTATAGTACTTTAAGCAGAACACTACAAGTTTATGTATAAAATTTTTACTAAATAATTTATTCTATGCATTCAGAAATTTGCCCCATTTCTCTTTACAATGTTCACCTGGTCCTTTGGCCAAAGAGTTAATGATAACTGGAAGGCTATTCTTGTTTACAATGAGAAGTAAAGCATTTCTACAGGTATGAGTAACTGATACTAGCTGGATAGCCCAGAATGCAAACATTCAGTTTATAATACTGAAAAGGAGGAACTAAGGCAAGAAATACATATATTTTTTAAACATTACTGTGTAATTTTGGGTTTGAGTTGTATATATCATTCATGAAAATGCACGTCGCACTTACACAAATGAAGTTAAAATTTGACTAAAGGAATTTTAATTAAATTACTAATACAGTATGTACCTGCAAAGTATCAGCAAACACTACAATGAGATTCTTCAGTTCCAGAACAAGGTCAGGATCAGTGCAATATGACTGAAAGTGAGAAATTCTGGTTTTGTTACAAGAACTTAAAATACAAGACGTGTGTTTTCAAAGAATAGTAGCACAGGTTAAACACTCTAGCCTTAGTAAAAAACAATGCAGACTCACTTGTCCTTACTACAGCTACATAAAGGTAATGGTTACATTTTTATGTGAACTATCAAGAGTAGAGAAGTTTAGAAGAAGTAAACTAAAATATGAGATTCAGTAAATATCAGTATGGTGTACTGAGATTGAAAAAAATCAGCAAATTACATTTCTCTCAGTGGAATATAAGCACACTTTGCTAAATCAGTATCAGAGAGGTTTCAGAGGACTTTCTTTTGACCATCAAGACCAGGTCTAACTAATGCTAACTGTGCCACCTTAGAGTTTCCAGTTGTATGGTAACACTCTATAAAGTGCTTTCTAAACAAGTTCAAACTTAAAATTAATGGTAAAAAGGTCAAGACATTAATTTATTTACTAAATTACTGGAATTTGATTTTCAGAAGTGCAGTCATACAACAAAGGCTTTCACCTCAGCTTCACTCTGTAATACTGGGTAAAGTAAAAAAAACATTTCTATTAAAATAATTCAAAGCAGCAGAGAATACAGTATTGATTAAAGACTGTATACACCTGTTTCACCTTTCTTGAATTTTTGTTTTTAGTATACTTTATTGAAGTAAGGGTTTGGTTTATGCATCTAAACACTAGTCTACAGTAGGATGATGTTAGAGAGATTTTGACAGAATGGTTTTGATGGGAGTTATACATTTTGAGAAGGAATAGTGATCAAGTACATAACAAAACTTGGAAAAGTTCTTTAGAGATTACACTATTTTTAACCCCTAAATTATAATATTCTTACACAGGTATATAAATCGACACACAGACAATTATCTAGCAAAGTATTTAGCTTTAAAAAATGCTGGATAAATATATCTCAATTTATAGCAGTCCTTTTGAATGAATCAAAAAAAGGATGAAAACATTTCATGTACCACTGATCAGTAGAGGTCCTATGATAACTATAGTTGCAACCTGAACTTTTTCCCCATTTTCCCTCAGTATATATGAAATACAAAATATTCCTTGATTTAAAGATCAATAGTAAAAAATATAAAAAATAACATTGCATAAAGGAGCTGCTTCTAGCAAACATTAAAAAAGGCAAGATAAAATTCTTTTTATTTTTCCCAATAGTAAAAGTTATACCAATAGTAAACCCTAAAGCAATTTACTATCAGTCAATCTGAGTGAACAATATGTATTCCACTATTTTTTCACAGAGGAATAAGAAATAGCTTGCAGCATCACTGCAGTTAAGGTAGAAATATAACTCTGGGAGACACACTTTGAATATACTGAAGTACTTAGCTGATACAGAATTTTTCTAATACCTTTACTTCAACATAAACACAACTACTATAGCATTGAAGAGAGAGCTCTAAGGGTTTTGCTGGTGGAGTTTATTTTGGAAACATTGCATTTGGAATGATAATTAGGAACTATTTCCTGGTGGTGCTTTCAGTGCTGAACTATTCAATCTGATCTAATGAAGAGGTCAGTTGAGACTAATGAGGAAGGATTGCAATAATAACAGCAGATTAACTCTGCATATTCTAAACTGCTGGACTAAGAGAAGGTTTGGAAGACCCAGTGACTTGTAAATCAGTGGAGGATTATGCAAATAGCCCATGGCTGCGGATCACAGCCTGATACTGTGGGGAAAAACAAAAGCTTGGCAGGCTCCCTCCCAAATCTGAGCAATTTTTAATCATGAGAAAAAGAAAACATGAGATATGTGTAATTTTTCACTTTGTTGCTATCCCAGCTTTAAATACACAGAGCCCTGAAGTAAGAGGATTTAAACTGCAAAACTGATAAGATTTCTCACTTACTGAATGTGTTCTAAGAACAGCAATGATCTTGGAAAGGGCCATGTTCCAGAGTTCATCAGTATACGTTCTTGTTACCAATCCTTGGGTTACATGTAAAATATGGTCTTCTACTACAAAGAAACTAAAACAAAAAAATGCTTACATTATTCAGTTGGTTTCTAAAATTAGAGCAAATTCTATCCTTCACACAAGAGTATAGTCAACCCTTCCCCACTAAGGCAGTGACACTTTGCTAGGTTTGGTGTTCTGCTTTGCCCAGAATGAAGTCAAAATGTGAAAAGTTTGTTTCATGCCATCTGGACAGGATTCTGGAGTTTCCTTGGTGGGCACTGGGCTAGTAGGATCTGGATGCTCTTCCCTATTCAGATCCAGTAACAATCACCCACATGATTTGTGCAGAAACTGAATGTTGCAGAACAAAGTTTTTGGGCAGTGGGAGAATACAGAGTGAATTATGCATCAACATAGTAAAACTGAAATAAATTTTCGTTTATAAAACTTACCCTACAATTTGGCTGAAGTATCTTCTATAGCCTTCCACTGTTTCATGCTTTCAGAGAAAATGGAAACAAGTTTAGAAACAAAAATACCACTGAGCATCAGCTACAACTCAAGTCACTGCAAATAAAAAAACTTTGACTACCATGCTTGACTGTGGCTGCAGAACCAATCGCGCTTGTTTCCGTCTTTGTTTCCTGTAGTAATTTTCAAATATTTCTCCATCACCCTAAAAAAAGATAGAAGTAGTTAAAATAAGAACACTGTCTCAGTATCAAAAAGGTACTTCTTAGTTCAAGGGTAGAAGACTCTTAAATTAAGCACATATTTTGCATTTATTCCACACATAAACCTCCAGCTGACAGCAGCAGTTTTGCACGCATGAAATAAGCAGAAATTACCTTTTTCTATAAAGTAGCTGACAGCCTATACTGTAAATGGAAATTTTGCTTGTGCCCACATTTTTTTCAAGCAATATGGATTTTAAACAGTATGTCTGTTTTTAGACTACAGCTTTCAGAGTATATTAATATTTATAGATAAGGCCTATTACCTATTACTCTGTAACTGGAACTCATTGTCTCCTAAAACATTTCTCCAGGTTATTCAAGAAAGTAACTGTATCATTACAAAAATGTTTCCACGAATATAAGACACATCTGAACACTGCCTGCATCAGCTTTGCCTGAGAAAAATCACACATGAGGTTTACCGAATATTCGTTTATTCTCTTTGGATTTATAATGAGTATGGATTCAGATTTTTTTCCTATCATGATCCTCAAAAATACAATACCCTCTGTGCCTAAAGATTATATTGTAATGAATTCAAGTGACATCCTACTTATCTCATTAAGATGACCATTCAGTAGAAACCATCTGTCCATTTGAAATCAATGCTACATTGACTCGCCATCTACATACTGAACCCAAAGTAATTTGTATGCAAGCAGAATAAAGCAGCTTAGCATTTTTAAGGTTTGTTTTTACTTTATGGGCCTATTATTACACCACTGCTGTTTAGAATTCCATTACTTAGTCTTCCAAAAGATCTCCAAATTTTTTTCAAATCTCAACTTATTACAGACATTTCATACTAAGCCAGCATTACTTACCTACTTTATAAGATATAACAAAGGAAGTTTAAATTTAGTTCATAATGAATATTTTACCATATTTAGAAATACTGCTAACTCGAGAAAATCTAAAAGAGAGACTTAGCTTAAAAACAACAAAAAATCCATTTGAAACCAAGATGCAAATTTATTAGAACATTGTTTGTTGCAGCAGAACTTTGCACAGTGTGCAATAATTCATACAAACAAACACTGATCAGACATACTAACCATTCATCTACAGTCCAAATTTTCAATGCAGTCGTCAAATTGGTGACTTTTACTGTCACTGTCAAATCTCTACCCAGTCCTGACACAAGCTCCCCAAGTGAAAAGAGTAGTCAGTCTTCTCAAATCCACCCCACAAATGGAGATGTAAAATACCTTATGCCCATTTATAGACCATGCTATACTATGCAGTCAAGATCTGCAATTCAAGGATGACAACTGTTTGAAATGATGTGCTAAAGCAATCAGCAGAATACAGCAACAACCCTGATGGTTCACTCACTGAATAAGCAAAGCTGAGGCAAGATAAAATATGCCAAAGCAACACATTTGTTTTGCCCAGCTTTTAAAAATTCATGAGTTTATATCAACAGAAACAATAAATCCCTTCATGTCTGGTTATAAATTCTAGGAATATTGCTAATATATCAAGTGCTTTTTCACACCATAGATACATTTATTTAACCCTGATTTGGTGTTTCATTAAAAGGCAACATTACATTTTAAAGGGATAAGAACATTTTCACCAGAATTTAAATATGCAGTATCTCACATAATACAGGGGCTAAAATCTTCATGTATGTTGCTCAGGAGTTTCTAGTCTAAAGAGAGGTTACTCATCAATAAATACAGTCTGTATTTTGTATGTATTTATCTTGCCATCACCAGATTGGAATCACAAGCTCTGTAGTACTCTGAGGTACATAAAAATTGTGCTTTCTTCAATAAGAAGAAGCAGAGTAAGAAACTTCTGTCCTGCATAAAAATAAATATTTTCTACGGTTTTGTAACTGAGACAGAATTCACTGAGAACATTACATTTGCTGCAAGGTAAGTCTTTTTTATAGAAATGTAATGAATAGCCATCTGGTATTAACTCCCCTTGTCTGCCGTCATCATTAAGTTCTCTAAATTCAAAAGAGATGGTTTGAACCACGAGACAAATGAGAAGAACTCAAAGAAGCAGTTGATGCATAACTCTTGAAAATGCTATCATGGCTTACTAGTTAGATGATGTTGGCAGGAAATACAGAAGTCCTGTTCTGAAGACATCAACTCTTCCTGATGTCAGAGAGAACTCCAACTTTTTTTTGTCCCTAGTAAATATGGAACCTGATAAATTTTCTGTGCAAACCCAAATCCCATATTCTTGTATCAAGGATCCAACATCATCCTTGTCAAAGTGAAAACCTAATTATGTATCACTTTTAAATGCTATCTATCAATTTTACTTCCCATTCCTTTATTATCCTACAGAGAGAAGAACCAGATGTTGCCAAGTGGTGTGTTTAACTTTACACATTCTTTTTCATATGTTATTTCACACTTCGTTTTCTGTAAAAAGAAACAGTCCACTCCTTCAATAATTCTAGCAGACTGTTTTTCTGTCCCTCCTGATCTTTTATTGAGATGAATAATTACTGATAGTTTTGTTTGGATTCCTTCCTTTAAAAATAAGTAACAGTGAAATAACATTTTAAACAGTATTTCAATACATAAGCTTTCATGTAACATAGATTCAAGGGTTCCATAAAAAGAAGATAACCCAGACTGAATGCTTGAAACCAGGTCCAGCTGAGATTGTAGGATTAGCAATACTTACTTACAGGTACATCATCTACATGTCACTGATACTTATATTCTATAAGTAATCTCACTTCAAAAGTAACAGAGACATAGGAAAGATGAGAAAATAACACATAATTTGATAGTGTATTTCCCAAAAAAATTTTCATCCTTGTTAACTTGTGCACTGCAAAAGCGCCAATACCAGTATTGAGACAAACATGCATATTTGACATATATACTTAAGAACATTTATGCAATTAATGTCTTGCTGAGTGTCCTTTATGCACATGAAAGAAAACATGGAGTTATGCCTGAGTATCCATACTCTACCCATCTCACCTGCTTCATCCAGAACTACTAATAATACTAGAAGCAATATGCTTGTCTGTTTGGGAACTACTAAGAGAGTGAAAAATGTGAAAATAAATGTTCAACTACAAAAATTTAAGTATCTTTTTGAGGTCAGCTTAATACATACCAAAACTGAGTAGATGTGCAAACACCGATAGACTGGAGAAAAGTCTACAAGATCTTGGGCAGTTAAAATCTAAAGAAGGAAAGGAAAATGAAGATTATATAAAACATAAAAAGCATACAATTTGCAAAATGTGATATATTACCAACAGAACTTGTCTACATCAAAAATAGATGGTTCCTGTCACAAAACAGTATTTTGTTACAATACTAGACTTCTTTCTCTGTGTTTTCAGAGTATCAAATTTAAAGGTGTAAACACTCACTGTTTCATTCAGTTTAGGAATACTGCGTATTTGACAGATTAAAAAGTTCTAACCCAAGCTGAGGTTCTCAACACCAAAATGCTGGCTTTAGCAATAGCAGAATATTCCAGTGGGTCACATACCACTTACAGTGGGTAGGCAATATATAATGTCAATTGCAACTGAACTCCAGAATAACTGCAAGCTCTGTCCAACTGCATGTCTGCAAATATGCTAAATTTTGCATGTAATATTTTGGCCCTATTTTTTCACCCTAAAACGCTGCTCTGGACTGGTTACCCTTGAAGGTGTTCTGTGATTCTTCGTAACTGATGTTGACCATGTACGGAGTACTGCAGGTTTTGCTCAATAAACCTACAAAGTTGCTTTAAATAAGATGTACTGATTTAGTACAAGGTTACCTCTTCTTCATGTTCATCATCATCTTCAAATGTTCGCTTCAATGTAATTTCATTCTTGGATTCCGAAATTCTGCCTCGACCTAAATGCATATTCCGACCATAGTTTACATTATTCTGCTTCTGAAGAGTGGTACTAAAGGTTTTCTGTTGCTGTGCCTGTTTTAAGAGTAGAATCAATCAGGAGGGATGTAATGCAAATTTCATCACTGATGAGTATATGTTATGACATGAAAAACAGGTGGTGCTATTGAATACACATCAGTATAACTGCAAGATGTGTACCCTCAGTCTCCCAACAATGATTTTGCCTTTAATCAATTTGGGATGATAAATGAGTTCAATAGCGAATTCTGCGTAATCTTTCCTTAATCCCCAGAATACAATTTTAAAGGTAGAAAAAAACAGAACATGCAATCTGTAATTTTCCTGATCATAAATCGTGAACAGAGAATCAACATTTAAATGAAGCTCAGCTATCAGTTTCCAACTATTTATTTGCTGTCTTAAGTCTAAGGGAGCAGCCCGCTGCAGAAGACCAAGGTGCTAGCTATATTCCCCTCACTATTGAAAGAAATGCAACAAGGCAACAGAGCACAATCTTGTAATTAAGTTTCATTTATAATAATCAATGCTGCATTTTATAAGAACCCTAGACAACAAAACGGCAACCCAAACTGAATTCTGTCCAACAAGAAGTCAAATGAAAACTTTTATTTGTCCTGAATAATTTTAGAAGCATTAACTGCTTTAAAGCTTGCTCAGTATCAGTGCTTTGAAGGGGCAGATTATTTTGCAGATGGAACACACAAGGCCTCCCTCCAGCAGTTTCAGTCTCCTCCTGGCTCTTACCTCACTCTTCTGTATTAGTAGTACTTTAAAGAGAACTAGGCAGGTATCTCAACACTTCTCAACACTCATCCTCGCCAGCTGGCCAGATAGCCTGTTCTTTGTTATGGTGCAGTAGCTGCTCAGCTACAGACTGTCCAGGAGTTGATTACTCAAAGTATTTCACAATTATTTGAAACTTTTCTGAAGCATTTCTCCTTCCTTTCCCAGGGAGGAAACTACTTCTTGTCTAGGACACAGACAGAAACTACACAAGATGTTAGCAAGTTCCCCATCTTTACTCAGAGGTCTATGTGATGACTATAATCCTTGAACAAATCTTTTCGGCTAATTCGACCCTAAAATGTTCAGTAAACAGCAGGACTGAAGTCATCCTGTTAGGTCAGCTTACCTGCTTCATGGCAGTTTCCCCAATTCTGTCAGAATGCTTTCGAATACTTTCTAAGAAATCTTTCAGATCTGACATGGATATTTCTTTTATTTCTTCACGCAGTTTTGGAAGATTTTCTATCATTATCTGACAAAATCGGTATTGGCTAACTCTAGGAAGATATAGATTTTCAAGCTGTTCCATTGTTTTTAAAGCAGAATAATATCTATAAAGAGATTAAAATAAAATTATGTAGCTTCATATAAAAATTTAATAATCTGTTTATCAAATACAGGATATCAATATCACACATGCAATCAATATGCATCTAATGAAATTATTCCGTTCTTAGAAAAATTAAGAATCAAAAGGCCATCCATATAATGCTTTAGTTTGGGAAAAAAACCTAGTGAACTGCCAGAGTGATTCAGTCAAGTAAAAATTTTAAGGAGGCTCCTATGGTATTAGCTGCTCTGATCAATAGAGTCTCAACACCACACGGACCTGCCTGCAGAATGGAGACACTGAACTAATAACCTTTATCTCCCCTTCTAAATTGAATGGATTAGGGTCTTTATGAATTGGACCTTTCTTCTGAAACACAAATTGCCAATCATCAAACATCACAGTATGTGCACCAAACAATGAGAAAAATCTTGGAAAAGTGTGCCTGTATGTTTCTGCCTCCTGTAGGTATATGTGAACAGGTACACACCTACACCCACCCTCTTTCCACCATCCTCAGCCAGAAAAGACATGCATATGGGAGTAAAGACTTTCACACTGAAATACAATTCAAGCTGCTGGCTTCCTTCAGCAGACAAGCAATAACAAATTACTAATACTAGTCATTACTTCTCATTCAATCCTGAAATTAAAACAATGTTTTGAATTTTCTCAATCATGACATTTCTAAGCTAACAACTCAGCACAGCTGGATGATGGGAAAATCTTCTCTTTTATTCCAGAACAAAAATGCTTTCAGAAGACTGCAAATAAAGAGGTTTCAAGTGTAAATTAGGAGCTTTAGTTTATTATATACTTGGTTTATATAAAATATACATAAGGTGATGGGAATGTTGCATATAAGAAAAGGTCGGGGGGGGGGTTATGTGTGTGGGTTTTTGGGTTTTTTTAAATAGCAAATGACCAAGAGTGCCACATGGTGAGACTTCTGGGGAATAAAACCATAATAGCATCAAAATCGTATAAAAGGTTTTTATTTAAGTTATACAGATCAGCTTATCAGAACACTGTTAGTTCATCTGGAAGGTTTTTGACTGCTGTCTCTAAGATCAGAATTAACATAATCCATTTTAAATCCATTCTAGAGTCCCCTACTAATTATACATATATGGAGCTCAGGACCTTGCCCTTTTAACATCTGTTCTGATAAAGCACTGAAGTCTTATTAATTTGGAGGTCATCTGCAGGTCAGGTTTTAAATTAAAGTTTTGCATATAATTTCATAGAATTATATATATTTGCATATTTTGATTTTAAAACATTCCATAGATTTAACTCAATACTAAACACTTCGGTATCAATGTTAGTTCTTATCAGATATTATCAATCATGTAAGGTGATGATTGACCATTTAATGACAAATGAGTTAAAGAAGTATCTGCAAAGTTATTCTTTTCATATAAATCTAGCATTCTACTGTGGATTCTTCTGAGCTAATCTTGCAAGAATATGCTCCCCAATGCAAAATTTATAATGTAGGCTTTGAAACTGAAGACACAAGTTTGAAACACCAACAGAGGTCATATGACAAGACCACATAGAACGGATCCATCCCATCATCAGAACTAGAAAATTTGCTAATATCTCCAAACGATAAAAATGGAACCTTCTAAAACTAGAAGGAACCAGGACTGGGGGAAAAAAAACCAAAACAAAACACAAAAACCCCTCCAAAACACACACAAATAAATCAAACACCCACAACAAACAAACAGCCTCCCCCAAAGATCAATATTAGTGTTTTGCATCATCTTATTCTTTACAAAATGTTCCAGGCACAGAGTAGTCAGGTCTGTATAGAATTTGAAACATCAACATACAAAAAAAAACAAAAGTAAAAGCAAATGACCACTACTTTAATGGACACAAAGTATTCATTTATGTTTAAATAACAGAGAAAACATTCAAGATTTTTATCAGTAGACTGTCTTTGGAGGCAGCTAAGAGAAATACCATAACTTACTGAAAAAGCCCCATCAAGTTAAACTACAGCGGTCAAGAAGTTACACAGAACAAGAGCAAGATGAACTCAAAGACTGAATTTTACTGTGAATGATTTATTTGTACACAAGCCTATTAAACAAAGAAATGTGCAGTTATATCCCAAAATTTTCTACTAAAGAAAAAGAGAGACAAAATTCTCATTTTATTTTAATTAAGAACACAAACTTAGTTTGGAAAAAAAATAGTACTGTTCTCCAATTTTTGTGCTTCCTTTAGAGGCAAATACTGTATGCTCCTGCTTACTACATTTCCACTGAGTAAATATGAAAACATTTTCTACCAAGCACATTTAAGAGAGTTCCTTGGAATTTTTCAATAATACTAAAGAAAACTCATATTCAGAGAGATGCTTAAGATGATATTTGGAAATTTCAATTGAAATCCTTTTACCACAGGAACAACACTTATTTTGTTTTTAAATCTAGCTACCTTAACAACTCTAAACTTAATTTTTAAACTTCCTCAGCACACCCATTTTATCAGTTTCCCCAAAGGACCACCACCTGAGATCAAGGCACTACTAAGTCTGAAACTTCTGTAAAGTGACTCAAAAGCTTGGTATTTTTGAAAATCACATAAAAAAGCTGCTGTGTAAAAAAACCCCCAAGATCTGTGGAATACCGTTTTTGTCAATAATTATGTGGTAGGAAGTTTATTAAAACCCCCAGAAATTATCAAACTAATTAGGGTTGAGAATGGCGACAAAGAAAGCAGCTGACAGTTCAGTAGCAAATATATATTTTGATGGGGCTTTTTGCCAGATCCATGGTACCTCTGGGAAGTGTTGATTTGCAGCTGGTAAAATCTAATGCTGCATTTTGACACAGTTCCAAGACAATGCAGAAAAACAAAATCAAATTACCACGGTCTTATCTGTTTTGGTATCTTTCGATACAGACATGGGTAGAATGAAATTATATAAATTACGAACTTTTCATAGTTGCATCTTTTATGTTTTAAGGTTTATTTGGATACTTGGAAGGTTTATGCAGAGAAAGGCTGCATGACTGTCTCAGTGAGATTCAGTAACCTAAATAATTAATCAACTCTGTCTTTCCCACAGTTTGGAAGAAAGCCTATATTAAGGTCAAAGAAACAAACCCAGGTCTTTCAGGGCAAAAAGCTCACTTTAAAAATTATACTTGTTCTTTAGTCCACCTCACTGTAGATTCAGTAAGATTCAGCAACTACCTTAGCAGATTGACATTTCTTTCCATAGTATGACAGGTTTGGGGTTTTTGTAATACTGTGGAAAAAAGACTTGCAAAAACACTAGTTCTAAAAATTCCCACACTTAGACCACAGTCCCTTGAAGCAGCTGGAAACTTTCTCCTAATACACGTATCAAAATCCAAACACTAAAGCCATGGTAACATAGCTGTATGAAATGTGTGGTGATCTTATTTCTGATTAAAATTAAAGATCAAGGTAGTTCAGTCTCAGTGCATAGTCCCCACTAGGTGGTTTGGAGAACAGTGAAGAAACCACACCTCTCCTTTGTGCTTCCTCACTTAAGACTTTAAACCCTCTTTCCAGCCAACTGTGTCTGTTTAGAGCAGATTCTGCAGTTACTTCCTCTCACAACTACAGTTCTTGTCAACGAGTGTTATCCATGGCTCAGGAAACAGATAAATAGGATACAGAGCCTTCCACCTCATCAGTTCAAATGTAACCTATGCTGGTAAGGACCAAAAGTTGCTACCGATAGACAGCTTTTTGGACTCCTCTGTAAACCTTCATTTCATCTGCACACACCAGTATGTATTCCAAACCCAAAATCAAGAATTAGCTTAAAACAGGTCTGCCATGGAGAAAAGGAAATGAAATTCCAATTTTATCCTATAACAAATAAATATAATATTCATACTTTTGTCTTCCTTTCCTTTAAACATTAGAATTGTGAGTTTTATTCATGGTGCAAGACTGTGAGCCAATGGAATAATGAAAATACATTCTAAAAGGGTGCAAGCAGAGAAAGTTAAGATGCCTTTTTATAAAAAAGACCAACACAAGCTTTGCTGCATTAACAAACCTCAGTGAAGGTTTATGACAAAAACTATCTTTCTCTAAAATAAACATTCCTCATTGCTTTGTTATGACAGGGATTGTGAATGCTCTTCTCTGATTTTTCCAGGAAAGCTTCACAGCAAAATCTAGGAAGAACAGTTTTGAAATCCCTTGTATATGCACACATCAGCTATCAGGTCTTTGCACTAACGTTATGGATGCCCTTGCTATTGCTCAGTCTCTTAGTAGTAATAAAGGCCAGGATACATGCACGCTTCAGATTGTTGCCTAATGAGCCACAAAGAAATTACCATTTGAAATTACCTGCAAGCTCCATGGGACAGGCACCTGTAGACTATATCATAGGGAATTGTAAGTCAGAGGCAAAGTAGTAACTGTAGCACAGCTAATGAAACATTTACCTGAGCTGGAGCAGTAGCCTGCAGCAGAGACTAAGCCTTCTGCACTCCATGTGATTTCAAGGGATGGTACATCAAAGGTATGGAATCTCCCCTCTCCCTTAGATCTTTTTATGGTATGACAATGACATGTCCAAACCCCTCAATTCAGGAGTCCTTTGACTTTTAAGACTTCCTGTCTGGCAACTCCTTCCACAAGAAAATTATCAAATCTGAGTATCTTAAAAAATTCAGTTCTAGGCTTAAAGAGTACCGATGGTTTCTCAGAAAGCACATCAGTCATCAGTCTTAACAAAACCAGTAGCAACTAGAGTCAAAATGCCAAAATTCATCATTTATATCACCTAAATGATCTTTACATGATGACATTAGAAACTATAACTTCCTTTGCAATTCTAAAACCAGGATGCTGCTTGCCTTGCCAGAAAGAGCACAGGAAGAATGCAGGCCCTGATGCCAGTGTTTCCATTATTTTCAGCACACTAAACACAGCACACTCCACAGAAGACCTTGCAAAGGGAAGCAGTGCAATTCAGACAGCACATGCTTCAGTCTGTTCTCTGACTGGAGTAGCAAGGGCACTGGCCTGTTTACATCTTTCTGCTGAGCTGCTCCAAGAACACTGCAACAACATGTTGCCAGCTCCTCTAAGCAGGTGCCAAACCAGTGTCCTGTTCAGAGGAAATAGTGTATACTAGTTAAGCTGATAAGATCTACCACACAGCTTCATGTACAGCAAGTTTTAATTGTAAGAGATAGCAGAGTGCCATAGCTATTAGGTTGTTCTTAAAGCTTTTATATTTCTGCAGAAGACCTCCAAGACAGCAAACATGCACAGCCATCACATAGCACATACACCACTGTCAAAAATGTATCAGATTTGCCGTAATGTTGATCTGAGGTGTACAGTTGACCTGAAGCATTTAGGACACATCTGCACACAGGTTTTAGAGCTGATTTGCTCATACACAGTGGCTGCTGCTGAGGGTTTTCAGATGTCCAGCAGTATGGCAAGAGGTATTGGCTACTCAGAATTAGAAATCCAGACAAATAGTCCAAAAGCAAATCTAGATTACATAGCAGCCCTGCAGACAACTGACTACGCACAGCTAGTTCCAAGTGGAAACAGTCTGGTCCAGGCAGACTTGTCAGCAGGAGCTCACTGCAGTGATGCCAAGAACACTGAGGCACTGACAACAATCCTGAATCCAGAGAGGGAAGGCGTGGAGCAATCGGAGTGACTGAGAAGCTGTGAAAAGCATGCAGAGATGAAGGTGGCAGTGATGCCACAGAAATTATGAAAAAGAAAATAGCAGCAGTGGTATTCCTGGAGCGAGTGTGCAAGGTGCAGCAGCCCCAGTGGGATTGGATGACAGCTAAAGCAGAGGGCAGGGGCAGCCAAGCTGCCATGGAGAAGGAACTGGGGATACTGGGGCTACAGCAGCAGTGAGTGGCTCTCTGAGAAGATGAAAAGTAGAGATACAATAGGAAGGAGCAGCTGGTCATGTACCAGTTATAAACTATTCTTCTAGCAATTAATTTTTAATTATGGTTTTAATTTTTTTAACAAGTCAATTTGCCATGAAGGAAAAAGCACCAAAAACACCCACACTTTCTGCACTTCATTCTTATAGTCCCATTTACACAAAAGATGAGCACAAAGATACCAGACAGGTCTAAAGAAAGGTATATGGAGTGAAATGTCCTTTATTCTTGGATTATGAGTTTGATTTAAATATGTCATAATTAATTATTCAGATACTAATGTACTCTGAAAGATCTTTTGCCCCTAAGGACCTTACTGTTCTTGATTCTTAAATTGCTTTGAGTAATAAAAGCCAGTAAACTTTATTCCATATTTCATAAACATGATTTCATTATATGCGGTATCTATTTAAGTAAACATTATTTTCCATGGCAATCCCTAAGGTCTTAGAAGTTCTTTACATTTAATATAGCATTTGTTCACTTGCAGCGACATTCTTGAAACACAGACAAGGTATTATGAAAAGAAGACTACACATACCAAGCTACAGGACTTAGAATACTTACTTGTCTACATTAGTGTTTGCTGTTCTCTCAGCTCACTTACAAATATTGTATTTTTTTCTCATAGAAATAAGGTCACTCACCTTTTTACATTCATCTGTTCTTTTAGTTTGCTGTACATTTCCAGCACTACATAAAAACAAGCAGATTTAACTCATGAATCTTATTGTGGCTTTAGTTAATAAAAGAATAAAATATATATTGTAAAGGACAAAATTAGAAATAGAAAAGGATATGCTAAATTTACATTATTTAATTCCTACTGTAACAAAAATGTGAGAATACTAGCAAAAAAGATGCTAGATGAAGCTAAGAAAGCAAAAACCAGAACTCTTAACAGCTTTTAAATAAAAAAGAATTAAGATTGAATAAAAGAGTCACCACTATACATATCAAGCATATTCATTCACTTACTACATACCATAACCTTATCTGCATTACCAGTCCATGACCTGTCTCCATAAAGAGGCAACAGTACCACCTACTGTACTCATAACAGGTCAACAACAAGACTTCACAAAGGAGAACTCTCAAGTCTGCTTTACATCAATATCACGAACAGGCTAAAACCCTTATAGACCTGTGTGCAGCCCTACAGCACTACCTTTCTGAAACATTTAGGGCCCTTACTTTTATTTAAAAAACTCCTGCAATGACACAGAGCTAAACACACAATTTTGAAAGAGCATCATTTGTATTTTCCCCAGTACTCAAACATTAAATTCCACCCTCTTAAGCAACAAATTCATTGTTTATCATATTAAAAATATTAGTTCATTTAAAGCTGTATGTGGCTACATTGTTTGCATTGTTTAAATCTGTCTCACTGTCTTCTCACAGCATAATAACTGCTCTATGTCAAATATGGTAAAAGACATGGAATCTACATGTTGACATCTTTTAAAAACCTATTAATTCTTTCGTTAAACTGGATGTCACAGGACCACAACTTGACAATAAAAATTCTTTTCCACTTGGCTGTGGTGACTTTATTTAATTTGCCATAATATTTAGCTATAGGTCACTCACCTGGAAGACACAACTGCAGTTTTTCCACAACTGTTGTAATATTCCGCTGCTGAACTCTACATCGGATTATTTCCTCTGTTTGGGCTATCACCTTAAAGGTTTTGGGGTTTTTTACAAAAAAAAAAAGAAAGAAAATCACACAAATTATGCAAACAAATTTATTTTGCTACAAATATTCATAATGCTCATATAGGAAGCACCATTTTCTCACCTCTTTCCCAGCATCCTGAAGCCTTCGGTTGGTATCAGTAACTTGGACCTTAAAAATAATTTCACCTTTGTTAGACAAATATGCATATATTGCCCTGATGTGACTGCTCACCCTTGTAATCAGATCATGCTTCCTGAGAAACTTAGAACAAAGAAATGCAAATTCAAATTAACTCTACAGCTTGAACTTGAACTTTTGATCGCAAAGGGCTTTTGTTAACTTCAATTACTTATGACAGTTCTTTCTAACAGATTCTGTGGCAAACTTCTCAAATTTACTTGGGATTTTTGAACTTTCCTTGTTTCTGTAGGTCTGTCAAACAATTCAAATCATTGACCCAATTGACCACTGGTCCCTTTTTGATAACCTCAATGAGCTCTATGGGCCATTCATTGTCTGTAAGAAATGGTGATTGCATTTTATGGTAATTAAACATTCATACTTTGCTGAATGCAAACACTGGGTGGTTGATTAACATCAAACGTGGAAATCTCCAAACCACAGCAACATTTTAATGCTGCAGGTGCAGGCAAAGCTCAACCTCAGATTTTCCCACATAGTAAGTGACTCATTAGGTCATCATAATAAGGAAGCACATTCTAGTTTATTAAAAATCTCATTAATTTCTGAACAAAGATGCTCAATGACCTCATTGATGCTGTATTTGGTCTCTTGTTATCTGAATATCCTTTATATAATGCTCTTCTAATCATAACCTCTGATGAACTATGCTCATTCTGTCTGGCGTGCATATTTTGCTCTCAAAAGTGTAAAGAGAGCTAAAAGGGACGGATCTCATACTTCACAATTCTGCATTCTGATCTGGGAGTAAATCTTGATTCTCATATCTTTGGAAAACTACTAACATCACCAACTCTCCTGCTCATTACAAAGTAAAGAACAATTTTTTTTCATGCATAATTGTGGTATTTTTATTTTCCTAAAACAGATTTTAAACTTTTCTGAGGTCAGACACAGAAATGTATGACTAGAAAAAGACCCATTTAAGAAATACTGCAGTTATCATTTATTATTCTTTGCCTTTAAAAGGGACAAAATAATTTTGGCAGCATTTTCTGAAAACATACATTAAAAAAATCAGAATTAGATCTAATAAAAGTATTCAGCTGTGTAAATGTAAATTGTATCAGGCAATACAGCTCTAATCACAAGTCCTATTCAATTCACTTTTAAAAAATTGCTGCAAACATCAGAGTGTATGCAATAATCACTGTATTGTTCTTCAGCAGAAGACTCCAGTTCCTTCTTTGAAATTCAAAGACAATGATACACCAAACTTTGAAAAACTTGTTTCTTACCTTTAATTTTTCTGCATCAGCCCTAACTTTAAGAAGTTCTGTAATAGCATCCACAAAGCCCTGATGGTGAAAATTGCACATCTTTTCTATCTCTCTGTCATGGTTACGTATGCAGGCATCAAGTTTTTCCATAAACTTCTGATGTGCATTTGGCTGGTCATCATATACAGACCTATTAAATACAAATAAGAAAATCAAAGTTTACTTTTTCCCCAGGTTGAAAACAGTATGCAAGGATCTTTATTGAAATATCTCTCTCTTCAAAAGAAAATAAAAGCAAGCAAACTTGATGTTAGAGTGGCATCATTTGGTGGATTCACTCCACCAAAATCAGCATTAAAAGCAAGAGATGGCACAAAACCGAGAACTGAACCCAGCCCTTATGGCATTAATCCAGGTGCTTAACCAGTTACATCATGGTTGACCTGAGCCTCACTGCTCTGTTATTTATGCCCTAATGCTCAAATATGGGTACAAAAGAATCAGTTTCTCCAACCACCTCAAATAGCATGGATCGCTTTTCCATCAAATTCCACTCTTTGCTAAATATAAAGAAGTGCAAACATAGAAATTTGGTTTTCTGGTATTCCTAACACCAGAATTATCTAACTAAATCAGGGTGGGATGCTTCCAGCCAGAATGACCGGAGCACAGTGTGGCAGCAGTCAGAGCCCTGGCAGAAGGCAATCCCCAAGGCTCCCTGTCTCTGCCTGCCCACATCCAACAGCTTCCAGAGCAAAACTGCAACACGCACACGCCAAAGGCTGCTGCCTCAATGGGATCCAACTGTCAGAATGGGCTAGAACCAGGTCTTTTGGCCTATCTTAATGATTGTTTGAATAGTACACTTAAAAATCCCAAGCTGGAAACATGACTCCTGGAGAAATTACTGATGTACCCCGTTGAGCAGTGTCAGAAATAGAAATCTGTGTGGAAAAATGCTCAAGCATGAGAGTGAGCGAAGGAGGCAGACAGGAATTTAAAACGTTAGACTTTGGATGAGGAAGCAAGAAAGGAGGTATTATACAGAACTCTACTGGAAACCAAAGGTATGAAATCTCCCAGCAAATGAAAGCCACAGAGAGTTCCAAAACTTAATTATTTGATATAGCAACAACAGTGAAGACACAATTTTTGAACTAGCTTTTCAGATAAAAAGGGAGTGGCAATACAAGGATGATGTAATCATACATATACAAACATGTTTGTACTGTGAATGACGAGTGTTAAAAAATAAAAGGGATCAAAAATCTTTAAATTGTTTTTTCTTTCATAATTTCCTTTTATAATTTCAACGTTTTCTCCAGAAATTTTTAAGAAGCTTCTCTGAAAAAAACAACCTTTAAATAAATTTTTTAAAATCTTAAGATGGAGGGAAAAAAAGGCTTAAGTTCCAAGGGTCTCAGTGTTGTTTGCAGAAGTACAGTCTTAAGTTCAAAATGCATGCAACAACAAATCAAAGCCTCTAAACTCATGAGTAGCAAGAAAGTACTTCCAGTCTTCTTAGAGAAGTATGATTTTTCACACTCTTCAAGATCCTCTTTTCTAACCAGACGTCTGGGCTCTGCCAAGATCTGGGGTCATCACCAATGCATTCAACAGACCTATAGCTTAGTGTCTGACAAGAACTTGACCTTTCAATGAAGGGTGTAGAATCTTGTAACTAGATTCTTCATACTTTTTGAGTTTCTTTTGACTTTGCATAAAATACTCAAGCAATTGAACTTAGAGACATGAGAAAGACAATATGCTGTTACACATGTCTAAGGAAGAAAGCTATTGTTATTTCCCCTGGGAAAAATCTACTCAATAAAATATTCCTAGAACACCTCCTTTTGCTTATGATAGGAAAATAAGGATATGGTACTGCAGGCAGGTTCTTTCCTCCAAAGGGCACCAGGAGAAAACAGAATTGTTGACCCATGAAGTGGTTTATCCTCACCATTTCCACCACCCCAGTCTGAAATGACAGCTGGAAGGAAAAATGTGTGCCCATCAGTCCCTTCTCCTGAGGTTCCTGCCTGACTGCCTGAAAGGGAACCCTCTCTAGGCTGCCCAGGATGACTGAGGTTTAAAGGGCCATGGTGGATGGTCATGAGAGACCCACATCTGCCAGTGGAAAAAAACCTGCATCCAGAACCTGGTGCTGCCTGGAGGGAGAAGCAGCATCCTGGCAAGGAAGGAAAGAAAATGCAAGACACGGTCAACACTGAGTTCCCATTAAGCAACCTAATGTTCTGCATCTGATGACACAGGGTGCAGCACGTAGACCATATCACTGTTACCTGTAAAGATATGGGTAAGGGATGCAAAAAAGCTTCAGTGACTGATGTTGTAGCACTCCAAAATACACAGTACAAGCTGATTACATGACTGCTGCTCTGTCTCCATAAGAAAAGGGTCAGATACATTGGAACCTACAAGGTGAACATAAAGGAACATCCACCTGTCTCCAGAGTTCCTGAAGAAGTAAAAGAGATTAGGAGGACCAGAGTCATCAGGTAGTGCCCGCACAGATACTAGGTACACATGAGCCTCCTCTGAATGGACTGGACTCACCATCTATACTGCACTGTATGCTAAAGCAAAAAAAAAAAAAAGCTCAATTTATTACCACTTCCTTTAGCATTTTTGTTTAAGGGTGGAAGGAGTCTCCAAATTCAGGTCTCCTTCAAGTGTTCTCAAAGGGAAGTGAGAAAGGAGCATCATTATCACAAAGATAAACTTCCACCTATCACCGTGTGCTCCAACTAAGTTGTTTGTGCAATGTAAGCATAAATGAAAACAGCAGTAAAACACAGTGAAGCAAACACACCTAAAATGAGAATAAGACTGCAAAAAGATGGTGCAAGAGGAACTCCACACTTGAGCTGGTATGACCAAACTTTCTTTGGTGGTTGTAATGCACTGTCTTTTTAGACCTAGTTATTGCCTGATGATTTGGGAGCATCCAGTAGCTGCCTTGACAACTTTTTAATCCGTTTCAGATCAGCCAACATGGTCAGACATGCTGTTAAAATACTGACAGAAGAAAATCATTTGGGATCAGAAGATTTCTCTTTAAAATGTTACCAAACAATTCCAGACAGCACAGACAGAAATTCTAGAAGCACATAAAATGTAGCACAGGCGGTACAACATTCACTGTTATAAAAATCAGTGTTTATCATGTTTTCCTCAATATTAAAGTTACTTATTTTTAAGTTTAATGATAATAAAGTACTTATTTTTAATCTCAGGGGTATTATCACAGCATTTAATTCAAAATTATACAGGGAATAAATGTTCAAAATTGGGTGGAGAAATCAGTACTGTGTACATCCCAATGCCTTAGCCACAAGATTACCCTATCTTCTTAAAACAATAGTTACTATTTCATGTTTGATATTGTACCCTTTTCTGTAAAGATACTAATAAAATTATGACCGTGATCTAAAACAGTATTTTGACAGAGCTCCCTAAGATGCACTTGTAGTATAAATTCCATATTAATTACATATGTAGACAGCTCCATCTTGTGGGAACATCAACAAACCAATCCTCTTCAGCACAGTAGTGAAAAAACTCCTGAGACAGAACTGCCTACTTTCACAGAAATAAATCATCGGTATATTTAAAAGAAATCCACACTTTGTACCACAACTTCCTGTGAAGAAATGATACAGAGATGATGAGATGATGAATTAAACAAGTTTACTAACTTCCTTAAGATGCTGTACTCTTAGGACACTAAACACTTGCTGTTTCAGGGGCTTCTGAACCAAGTGTGCCCTAAAGAATTGGCATTTTTGAAAATGTAAGTGTACTCTAGAGAGCCATGCCATCTCTGGCCATGGACAGAAACAAGGCTTTTTCTCAAATCTGCAAACACAACTGAGACTACACACACCTGATCTACCCATTATGGAACATCACACATTGTACAGTACAGTTTATTTCTGATACCGAAGCTTATTTTCCATTTCCATTACATTTCAAAGATTACCTGCACTTACCTAAATAAAGTAATTGCTACCTCTGAATAATTATCTGAAAGTGTGCATTTCAACAGATAATGGCACTACAAGTAATCTTGACAGCAATTCTGCACTTTCTGGACTTCAACTATCAGGGAGACAAATCACCATATTGCAGAATCTTGGAGAGAGACATGAAAGCATTGTAGAGACTATTCTTTTATATTACAAAACAAAATTAACAGACTTTACAACATACACACACAAAATTCTGCTGGAAAGAGAGTGAGGATGTAGTAATCCTTCCAGCTCCATTTCTTCAGGAGATGACTATTACGTGCAAATATGTCTACCCTAAAAATCTCTCACTGTAAATTGCTTCACATACATGAGTGGGAAGTGCCATCAAAAGGGGAAAGCATACCTAAGATACCATGTTACATGTGTAATTTATAGTTCTTTCAATTTTTGGCTATACACCTCTGAATGAAGAGTCCCAAGGATCCTTTTTAGCTTTCTGGGCCCCTGAACTGGATGCTGGTGGTCTGAAATACAGCAGAAATCTGAACCGTGTCAAACTGAAAGACATGATCAGTTTGTATTGCAATTGCTTTCAACCTCTGATATACACAGCTACCGGAATCTGCAGACTGCTAGTGATTGAGTCATACAATGAAACTCACAAGAAGGTTTTTTTCTCAGTATGATACATCAAACTGGGGAAGGAAAAAAAAAAAGAGAAAATCACTCATGTTGGAGACAGAAGTTTGTATTTGCTTTTGGCACCAAAAAACCCCAAAACAACACAACACATCACCCTAATTTTCAATCTGGAATGAGAGAACAGTAACTTGAATGACTAATTAAGATATCAGTACTGCGAATCAGTGATAGGACAGGTACTATTATCTTGCCTAATGACGGGGCAAGCAGGAAATCCATGAAGAGCGCAAGCAGAGCTGGATGACTTTTCTAGTAATGTGTACCAGATCATCTGTCTGTATTTCCCAGAATTCTGTATATAAACAGAGGGACTTTTTTCTGACTCATCCCAACAACTGGACAATACAAGTCATATTAATGCCAGACTAGGTAAAAAGAAAATGCAGAAAGCACTTGTAAGAGAAAAAAAAATTAACTAGCAATACTTAGAGTCTTAATCTAAAGGAGAAAGATATCTCAGTCACTGGATCAATTTTATTGTCATAGGGATATTTTGACCTTGATCTTTTTTACAGGTAATCTGAAGGGAGAAAGACAAGTATAAACAGATTTGAACTCAGGTCCCCACCCCTCCCCCCACAAAAGAGAGAATTTTCAGATATACAACCATTTAAAAAAAAACAAAACAAAACCCACCAAAACACCATTACTTTGCACCATAAAAAACTTCCCTAAAATTGCTACTTTCAAAACTGAAATACAGTATGAAAAATGTGTATTTAATAGGTCTTATTGACGACTTCTTGTGTTTACATGCAAAACTACATTGAAGCACCAGAGGGCACCATTCTATGCACAAAAACACCAGCTGTTAAATTAGTAAAAAGGCTCATCTCCAGAGAACTAAAATTTAGCCAAGAATTATGAAACGTAACATTCCAAGAATTCCACCTGACCCTTCAAAAAATAATATTCATTTTAAAAATCAATTATCCTGAAATCATCTGACTTATTCCATAATGTCAACTCCACGCATATGTATTATCACTCTAAGTCACTATGGCAGATGTTTTCACAAATGGTTACAGTCCCATTTCAAAAGTATATTTCTGCTGTAATTTCATATAAATATTTCTGCACATGCAATTAGGATATATGTCCTTAAACTCCTGAGTGTGTAAACGGGATTAAAAGAGGGTGAGCACTTCACTACAGAGAAGGGAAACAAAGAGTCACATGCAAAAAAAAAAAAAAGTATCATATAAGCCCAGAAATTAATTTAATACATTGACTGGACAACTGAAAAGGCAGGCAAAGGAAGTACATTCAGACTAGTAAGTGTAAAAGGAGAGGATCCTAAAAATATTTTTTGAAAGTTCAGCAAATAACCCAAATTTAGATGGAAAAATATAATATTTAACAAATCCCAATTTAGTTTTTAAAGCTATTATTTCTTGAAGGTTTTCGACACTGCTTTGTGTGTGCATTTGTTGTTTTAAATGGGTAATGATTCAATTGCTAATTGCAATCTATATTCAGAAAAAACAGCTCTGAGGTTATGGAGTATTACTATAAAGTTTTGAGTGAATAATAATTATCTTTCTAATAATTTATAATAATAGGTTCTAACAGCAGCAAAGGCTTTTAAAACAGATCACCTATTTTATAAATAGCCAAAAAAATCCAGAAAACTGAGAAAAAAATACCAGTCTTTTTACTCCATGAAGACGCTCATTAATGACTTGCCACCTTTCACCATTTTCATATCTCCCCAACCCATCCCATTCTGTCCTATTTCTCGAATGAATTGCAGGTTTCCCCACCCCTGCCTACATTGCCACCAAGTCTTTAATTTCCTGATTACACAAGACATATGAAGCAATTAAAAACTGTATACACACATTCCTTTCAGGATACTGACAATCACTTGGTAAGTGCCAATCACAACTTCATGAATGCTGTAACAATGATAGGAATTACACATATCTGTATAACAGTTGTACAAGTTTGACACAGAGTGTTAAGTCTCACCACGCAACTTCTGACCTGCAACAGATGCAAGAGAAAAAGACTCATTTGTAGAGCCTCAGATTTAGCACTGGAGGCGGGGAAATTAACTGATCACTTTGATCAATTAAATGAAGGCACAAAAAAAGTAAAAATAGCAACTCAACCATACACTTTTTATTCCATTTTTCAAAGCAATACTTAAACCAAAACACACACACAAGTAAACCAACTCTCAAATGAAGACACTGTGCTTATGAAAAATAATGTTTTTAGAACTGATGTTACCAATGCCAATTTTGGCTGTCCTGATGCTAGAGACGCTCTCAACTAGCTCCCACAACACACATTGCAAGAGGTGGCCCATTAGATGTTTGTTCTCTCCCCCTATTTCTTTCCTTGAAAAAAAACCAAAAAACAAAACACAAACAAACAAAACACAAAACAAAAACTCAACCAAAACCACCACCAACAAAGAGATACATTAAATAACTTTATAGAATAAAGTAATATTTACAGTTTGAATTTGCATGATGAGTTCAGTGGGATCAGTGCAAGCACAAACCACTGACAATGCAAATTAAGATTCTGCTCTTAAAACAGACCTGTCACTATGACTATAACCATGGCTTTCCTAACCATGATACTGTAACACACCCCCCACTCAAGCTGCAATTTCACAGGAAACACTGCACAAACTTCCTTTGTCCTACAATATACAAAGATATTTTCTGTTTACACAAACTGCAAACTTTGTAGGGATTTTCCACGGAGCAATTTCATATAGACTGCTGCATACACCCTAAAAAGCTTTATAAAATAATGTCCAGGTGTTTCCTGTAATTCAACTGCAGTTGTGGTAATAAGCACATTTCTTAAAACCTAAGCAGCCTTTCAATGCCAGGCACTACCAAGGGTCCAGTTCTGCCATTCTTATTAATAATTACATCTCACCTCTCTATTTAAAAGATCCTATTACATGCCAGAACAATGCAGAACTCAAGCTATGGCCTAATCAGAGAAAAGATTTTATTAATCTTAGTTTAGCTGTTATGCTTTGCTTGCCTGGTTTTCCTGGATGTGCAATTTCTGTGAATTGTTCTCACTAATAGTATCCTGTTTCTATGAGCAGGAAAGGGCTGAGTACAGTTTGTTAGTTAACATTACTTCCTATAAGCAGGGTCCTTGTTCTGTAGTAGCAGCACTACAGCAGTCATTGTTCATGCTGGATAAGCAATGCATCACGCTGATGGCTGTTAATGGACATCCTCTGCAGCGAAACATGAACTGATAATCAGTACACCCAGATTTGCAATAGACTTCCTCCTTCCTGTTTTTACACTGCTGACCAAGGAGATGCCTCTTCCTGCTAAGCCTTTGTGCGACTTACTGATGTATGAAGCAAGAAACTGAAAAACAAGTGCTGCACTAACATTTTTTTTCTCATTTTGTGTTGTAACAGCAGATTAAAAGACAGCAAAGGAAACAGCCCCTTCACTGACTTTGGTACTGGCTATTGCCACATAATAAAATGCCAAGTTTGGCCATCTGTTTCATAGACCTAAATGGATACAAGTGGATGTAGCTGGACTCCATGTTACTTCATAGAAAATAAAATAAGGAACTGAAGACCATATAACAATATTCTAATCTTCCCTTAATGTTTCTATAGACTGTTACATAAATTGTTGCATTTTAGTAGCAATGGATTCATCCAAATAGTGAGTTTCTAAGTTCTTTTTAAAAATTGCATTAGATTTCTATTACACATGTCCCAGAAATAATTAGCCACCTCTTGCTAATCTATCACCTTTATCTAGAGCACTTGAGACATAGTCTTCAACATAAATACATACCAACTGTTCTGGTAGACAAAATAAAATTCTTATATCAACAATTTCATATGACTTCAGGATATATGAAATAGAACATTTAACGTAAGAAATGTGTAAGTGTATTATTTCAACAACCTTTGAATACCAACACTATAGATGCAAATACCTTATTTCAAAAATTCAAGAAGTCCCAGATTAAATAAAATATCCAGTAACTTAGAGGTTTCCAGATCAACTGGATTAAGAATGTATTCTATTCAATGCTGATCAAACCAGACAATTCTTTGATGTCTGAAAAACATATAAACAAAGCATATATTTTGCAATCATTTTATATTATTCATTTTTTGTTAACTCTATGAGCTCAAATAGCCTATACATAGAAAATCATCATATATTTAACTCACGCAAAACAACAGCCTGTACTACATATACTTTGCACATCTACCAGGATCACTGAAGAAAAGATGACTTCTAAAAAAAGTCTGTTTTCAATTCAGAAGCCGAACTGAAACTAACTCACGGAGCTTCCCTCTGTTAGGAAACAATTAAGAGCATTGAAGAAACTGACTTACTCCAGTCCTCTACCTGCTCGATAAACAGACTGAGAAAATCTGTTCATTTCTTAGGGAAAGGTGACACTCTAGCATACTAAGAAACTCTGTTTCAAAAGGAGGTAGCACACATTGGATAACTGCTTACGGCTTCCTAAGTTTATGAAGCATAACAGAACAAATATACAGTATGAAACAATATCTACTATGTTTCGTTTATGATGAAATTAACTCAAAGCAAAACACAGAAGAAAATCTTGCCTCGATGAATAAAAGGGAGGAAAGAGCCTTCAAAGTCACTCTATGCATAAAGAAATGTGCAAACTGTGAGAGTCCCAGTGAGAGCTGCTACCAACAGAAATACCTAAATGCCCGTAATAGAAAGGAGAGCATATTGAAATTGAAGTATATGATACTTGAAAGTTGAGACACTTCTTTTTGAAGCTGAAATGTCTCAAAAGTATCCCCTAGGTACATATACTAAGTATATACATTAATAATTTTATATTACTCTCATTCACAGGAGGATTGCAAGCTACACTCACAGCAATTTTGCAAGCAAATTACTTTTCCTGAGACAGAGTGAAAATCCTACTAATAGTATTAGAACTGAACACTTTTCTCATGCTATATTAGAAAAAAAAAAAGAATCTCCAGCATCTTTTAGGTCTTCTCTGTCAAATTCTTATGTCTTTCCATCAAGACTGATGCACTCTAAAATCTGCTTCCTTCCTTCTTAATACCTCTGTCAGTGATTAAGTTCCCTACTAGTTTGGTATTACTGGCAAAGGTTGAGGTCCCAGAGGGGCTTCAGCCAGGCTCCAGGAGAGATCATTAACTCCTTCCTGCACAGGGGACAGTATGTCAGGTGTACAAACAATTCTATAGTAGACATGCACAAGATAAGGAAGAGATGCATTGTGGAACATAATTTAAGTTGAACATCAAATTGAACATTCTGTCATTGTTATGCCAAGGTCTGTGGTGACAGGGATTAGATTTGGGCATTTCAACCATCATCAGATAATAGCCAGCATGACTGGCAACAGTAAGATTTTATAACTAGCCATAGCAAGTCCTTCAGTAAGATAAAATCTTATGTGATTACTTGATGTTGATGCAGAGCTAGGCTGATGTTTTTCAACGAGTTATTACTTAATAGTTTACAATAACCCATAGAAATAGTTTCCATTTGCAAATCCATTCCTGGCATTATCTTAAAAGCATTATTTAAGAAATATTAATCCTCAGATTTGTACGAACTCATTTTAATAGTATAATACATAAAATGCAACATGACAAAACTTGCTTAACTGAGTCACTGTAATTTCAGTGTTGTATGTGCAAACACTCTTAGCACTTAAAGGCCAAAATCAGTCATATTTAAGGCTTCTCAGGTAGACATCTGTATTGAGGAAACTGCAAAGTTTCGGAGCAATGGTTCAGCAACACACATAGAAAGCTGGAGTACAGGCTATGCTGTTTGTTGGCTTTCCAAAAACATCTGCAAGAAAGTAAGCACCCGTGTGACTGGCATTTGTGAACGATGCAAAACTATGCACATGGCAGGTCCAAATCTGGGTCACCAGACACTAAATAAAATCGGCTTGAGGACAAAGTAAATGAAGAGATGACAGGAGTAAGAACTGACTTCCCTGAATTTAACTGATGTAAGAGTGCACAAGCATAAGCTCTTCATATGATGAGAACGCTAAATTTAGATGAAACACGTATTAATGACACTATCTTAGATCTCTCAGCAGATGATACCTCCATTTTAAAAGCTTCAATGCATTTTGAAACTTGTTTCCAAAACACTGGGACAATTTCAATCTCTTTGGTAATACTTGTGAAATTGGAGGGAGCTATTTCAGAACCATTCACACAGGTTACTAGCTAGGTTAAAACTTCACTTGGCAGTTGCCCATTTGGAAATCACTGCAAGAACTGAGTCAGAAGCTGACGCATGAACACTGACGAGATCAAGATGTGTGATTTGCAGACACACATTTCATGAAGAACTTAATCAGCACTGAACCCAAAGATTTTTTCACAACAAAAAAATGTAGTGCAGATATAATTACCCTCAAACAGTTTCAGGCTTTATAAAGAGTTGAGAAGTAATACGTTGAAACTTGCAGCAATGCAAGTGAATCCTCACCTTCTAAAATACTTTTGCTGCCAATGACAAATCTGACTGAAATATCAGGCTAGTCTACAGAAAACTGCAGTTCTGCTCTGAATGCCAGATTAATCAGTCTACAGCACATACTCTTCTTATGCCCTTTTGACTCCATATAATGGACTAGTGATAAAATAAATTGCTCCATCATAGCAATATACATCACAAAGACAATTGCTTTATCTGACTTGCCTTTCAACATAAACACTTGGAATATCATCAAATCCTCCACCAAGTAATAAAATCTGCAATTGACATTACAATCAAGCCTCTGCTTTTTCAGGATACACTTTTCACAGCAAGCAGGCCATTCTCCTTACACAAGAACAACCCAGTTACAACACAGGAGATAGCTATTATAATGAAGATAAGCTGGTATATAAGCTTATGTGCTGATTTGGGCTGGGACAGAGTTAATATTCTTCACAGTGCCTCGTATGGGGCTGTGTTTTGGATTTGTGCTGAACACAGGGTTGATCATATAGAGATGTTGTCATTGCTGAGCGGGGTTTATGCAGAGCCAATGCTATTCTGTGCTGCCACACTGGTGAGGAGGCTGGGGGTGCATGGGCGGCTGGGAGGAGACACAGATGGGACAGGTGACCCCAACTGACCAAAGGGACATTCCAGACCATATGGCATCATGCTCAGTATATACAGTGGGACAAAGAAGGAGGAAGGGAGGGATGTTTGGAGTGATGGTGTTTGTCTTCCTGAGTAACTGCTACACATGATAGGCCCTGCTCTCCTGGAGATGGCTGAACACCTGCCTGCCCATGGGAAATGTGCATTAATTTCTTGTTTTGCTTTTGTGTACAGCTTTTGCTTTCTCTATTAAACTGTCTATCTCAACCCTGAAGTTTTCCAGCTTCTACTCTTCCAATTCTCTCCCCCATCCTGCCAGTGGGGGAGCAAGTGAGTGGTTGCGTGGTGCTTGACAGCTGGCTGGGGTTAAACCACCACAATATAGATGAAAGCACACTCTGTGACCTGATGCAAAAAAGACCACAGCTATCACATAAGGACTTTCCAGTTCTTTTGAATTACGTTGTAATTTCAGTTTGAAAGGGAACCAGGAATGAAACACATTAACTTGAAAACTGAGCAGGGCTTGAAGACAGAACATTAATAAAGGTACAGACTACTCATTTTCAAACCAATAGCTTGGAATTCTGGAAAAGATTATCATACTGTTTGAAATGGAAATATGTGATCAAACCATTTAAATTCTGATTTAAAGCACTGGCTGATGATCTCAGAGTCCTCTTATGCTTGCTCTATATTTAAAACAAAACTAAGCTATATACAAAATGTGAATTGTTGGCTCATATACACAAACCAAAATAATGAAAACACAGAAAAATGCCTTTAGACAACCCTACCTGACAAGTAAGACCGCAGGGCAAACATGAGGGCAACCACAATTTGCCATTGGATACCCAATCATGACTCCCAACAGCAAGTACTCAGGAAATGTGTTTCCCTGCCTGCCACTGTGTTAATGCTGTACTATCTTCCCACATTTTGAGAAGTCATTCATAACTCCTATATTACTGCTTACTAACTGCTGTGCTAAAGATACAGAATCACATAGCTAAAGCATGCCTGCTAGTAACACTAATTCTTACTTTCAGTAAAACAAGTTACACTGAGGTTTCAGAGTATTTAGGAGCTTTGCTCACTTGGCTTTGGACAGGCCCCTTCAATGGATACAAGAATTCCTCCAAAATACAAGTTACATACCCCAGCCTGGGCAAAGCATCTGCAGTTGCAAAGTGTACTGCAGCACAGGAAAAAGCAGCAGAATTAGACTCTCACTCCATATTTCTACCTCTGAATTTTCCTAGAAACCTTGATCAGGAAAGGACAAAATAGTCTTGCTTATTCTTCTAATGATGCCTTACTGAAGTATGCCTTTCACCTTCAGCTTTTCTGCAACACAAGGACAGAAGTACAGGATGAACAACTATCAGTTGTAACAATTCACCCATACTCATCTGTGAGTCTCATAACAAATATACATCCAACCTCCAAACTCTGTTTAACCTAAATGAGAAAAAAGCAGCACCATGCAGAAGTGACTATGCTTTGCAGCCGGGTGGCTCAGTGTTGCTTTTACCAGTGCAATGCAGACCTGGATCAGCAGAAGGTCACTGCAGCAAACTGCAGCATCAGGCAGAAATGCATCAACCAAACAGCTCTTGTGGGTGTAATTCCCACAGTCAGAGACAACAGGCCAGTGAGATGTCTTCAGAAGAGGCACCCTAGTAACTCTACAAAGGAGTTTCATGGCCAGCACAACTCAGAGCAACCTAGAAGCTGCTCTAACATCTCCCAGGCAACAGCTTGGTGATGACAGATTTCAGGAACAGAGAAGCTGCTAAAACACACTTTTTCGCTGACTTTTGAGGAGTTCTTCCCGAGCTGCATTTGTGGCTTAAAGCCACAGAGCACAACCCATTTACAGATACATCAACAGATATAACAGCTCCTTATCTACTTCACCTTAGCTACAAAATTGCCATCATCAAGTCCACATAATTTTTATATTTAATTTTTCTTTTGTATTATTGTTCAGTCCTTCGACTCTGGGCAGGGAGGTACTTCTCTAACGGGAGGATCACAGAAGACTGCAGACTCAGTGATGCAATATCATGAGATGAAGTGTTCAGAGAAGTCTACCATATTCTTACACAATACATTGCCAAGCTAGCATTTAAGAGTTAACTAATTTATTTTTAAAAAAGGCTTTGAAATATTACACATTACCACAAACTCAAAGAGACTTGCAGCTATAGTGGACAGTGGCAGAATAACTTCTGTTGAGCTACACTTTGACCTATTTCAACCAACCGAAAACTAACCATCAAATAAGGTCAATTATTTTCTTCTGAACAGAATTGATCTTATTAGCTACTCCAGCATGTCCAACTGACTATTCAAGAAGTGTGAAGATCATCTTAAAAACTGACTCTTGAAATTCTGTTAATATGTATTTATATGGAGTTCAGTGAGGGCCTGAAAATTTTTTGTTATTAACTTTTCAGTTTATTTATCTTTTTTTTGTTGTTTGTTTTCTGAGAGAGAATATGGCAATTGCTTTTCTTTCTTTTTGTCTTTTCCCATTTCCTTTATAAAGACTGGTAATTCTCCCTGGGTTTGCAAAGTCAAAAAGTATGTATGTGACGTGAATTATAAGATATTAACATGTTATATAAAAAAGTGAGAGTGATGAGCCTTTAACAGGTGTTGTCATTAATCTCATTTTGTTAGCCATTAAAGCTAAAGAGATGTTGATAAAAGGTTCACAGTCTGATGAAAAAAATCCTAATCCTGGCTTGCTATATGCAGCCTGCCTATTCAATGAAAGGCATGTTATACAGTTGTTTGTCTCATTCCTAATGATTCAGCATGTGATACTGAATTTAGAGAAGCAAGTAAAATACCAGCAATTTTAAATCAATAAAGTTGTCCAGATAAAAATAAAATTAATCTAATCAAATCCAATCTCTTCCATTTCATATTTCTTGAGATGCAGAGCAATCTTTAGGAGCTGAGTCTCATAAAAGGCAAATAATCCCAATTGTATGAGCTGTACCTTCATTCCTCCTATAAACAACCTGCATTTCACATTCCTCTATATGGGTAGATCTCAGCACTAGAAAATCACCTGCAGCATCAGTCTGTATGTTGTTTCTTACCTGTAAATTATACATAAAACCATTATATATAAAAAATGCTGTTATTTTTCATATCATGGGAACAAGTACTGCTGTTCTTGTAGTAGGGTAGGAAAATAGCACCCTGGCAGGGACAACTATGCCCAACTAGCAAAAAAACACTTGAAGAAAAACAAGAGCAGAAATGTGTTTCCATGGAATCTATGTATAGTCCACAAAAAATATTACACTTCCTTTTTGAAGCATGGATGTACTAGGAAGACATTAAGATCTTTATATGAACAATTAAGGATAAGTCAGATCTTGCATATCCCTATTATTTCATGCTTCTTTCTTATCCAAACTGCTCACCTCGAGCCCCTTCTTTTGTTCTGCTATTTAAGTAGGTATGTTTGTACTTTATTTCATGTGACAATGCTATAAATGTTCTCCCGGCATTACAGACCACAGATTACAAAAACATTCCATTTCACATAATGAAACGAACGTCATTTCAGGCATTACATGAGACAACTGGCTTCAATGGCTTCTGTGACTGAAAATCAATGCATCACTTTATGTTGTAGCCTTATGCAACTGAATAGAATTAGTCAATTCATTTCTTTGATTTATATTGTTTAGCAAGTAAAACCTAGATTTCATGCAGAAAATAATGCACCATTTTACACTCACGCTTCTGTCCACTGAAATGGATCTTGACACTAGATGTGGGATTTTAGACTTTTCAGTTTCACATAGCAATTCACAAATTGTAACAGACACAGCCGGGCAAACAGCTACAGTTTTGATTTTAAACACTGCTGTTCTCATGAAGTAGCAGCATATTAATGTGATGTTGCTTGGACATCTTTCAATACACTCAGACAGGTGAAACCATTCTTTAGCCTCATTGTTTTTTATTTGTAATTGACCACTAGAGGTTAAATCAGACCAACATACACTTTTTTCCTAAAAATCCTTAAAGTCAGCAATGCAAAATTCCCCTACCAGAATTCAGTGAGATAACAAGATAGACAAGATAGATGAGCCATTTACAAGAAGAAAGGCCAGGAACATGCAAAGAAATTGAGAAATCAAATATTTGTATTCATAAAAACTCTGGCACATGTTAAAAGCTAAATATGGATAGGAGATTCATACAGTCCCTTCCCCATCTACACCTGTGGTTCCCACACATGGCTTTTTCTACTGCGTAGCCTGATACTCTCTCTGTTCTTTTACACAACTTACTCTGATATAAGTCCTATACCAGAGATGGTAGCAAAACTGCAATTATATTTAATATTTTGTTGCTAAGTTTTTTAGTTAGGTGTGGGTTTTTTCAGACATCAGCTTCAACCTGCCTGGGCATGTTAATAGAAACATGGTTAAACCACCTCCAGGGACAACTCAAGTCTGAAAGCATCTCAGCTACCTTCTCTCAAGCCTGAGCTCTCAAATTCTCAAAAGTTAAGCTCCTTGGGATGCTCAGCTTCAGCATCTCTACACTGTATTCCCAATACTGGCTCTATTTAAGGAACACAAGGGGAGATAAGAGCACAGTTTGCTCCAAGCTGACCTCCAAGACCAGACTGACCTGACAAGCAGTCCCTGTGGACCACCCCACCACACTCTCCATCTGTGCTCTTGGAGGACTGATTAGTGCCAGCCTCACACAAATGCCCAGACTGCCACCTTCCACACAGCTCTGAAGGACCCACTGTAGACACACGCAGCTAACCTCAAAACCATAGGCTGTGAAGTGCGAAATGACACATTTCGCATGCAACATACGTTTCTTTTCCATCAGTTCTCAGCACTGGGTTCCTCACCTGTGTACCCCGTGTTCACCCTTTTCCAGCCCTGTCCACTCTCTCCAGCAGGCACCACTCCTGCCCCAGAAGCAGCCAGCAGCACCGTGCTCACTGCTTTGCAGCACGCTGTGACACAGACTGCCTCTGCCAGGTCTCTGCACACAGCCTCTCTGTATCTTCTCAGAGAGATAACGTTCAAATTCTCAGTTCTCTCCCCCGCCTGCCTAGCATCCGTGCTTTTCATTTCTTTCCGACATCCCTAATCCGGGAATCATCAACACAGCTCCACAATGAAGATCCCCTTTCCCACTGCGCCTCCTGCATTACCCAATTCACTCCCTCCAGACCCTGCCCTTCTCTCCCCACCTCTCTCACGTTCTTCTCTTCACAGGAAAGGTTATGCAAAACCTTGTCTTCAACATGCAGGCTATGCCATTTGTCAGTATGTAGAACCGGAGCGAGAAGAAACAAACAAACCACTGAAGTCACGGCGTATCAGAAACGCTCTAGACACTGTCACATCTCCCGAAGTAAGGTGACCAGGGCAGGATGTTTCAGACCGCACCTTTAAAGAGGAGCGCTGCAACACCGGCGCACGACGCGGTTTCGGTCCCGCTCCCTGCACCACACCGAGGGTGCCGGCACAGCAAAGGCCGGCCCTGGTTACACGGGGCGCTCCGACCGCGGCCGCCCCAGCCCGGCCCCCGCCCGAGGCCGCGCTCCGGCTGCCCCGNGCTCCGGCAGGCTCTCCGCCATCTTGCAGGGGAGGGACCCGCGGCCGCGCCGTGCCGGGAGGGGCCGGGACGGGCCCGGGAGGGCGGGG